>OZ010693.1:17154698-17366687 GCA_963932265.1 Thymelicus lineola | reverse complement strand
GTCTGGCCCAATCTTTTGACACCTCTCCCGCCCCGATCCGACCACCCAAACACGAAAAAAGCCGCGATTAGCCCTTCCCATACTTTGTTTGTTTACATAGAAATCTACCTAACCTCTGTCGGCACAATACTTAAATTCACAAGTTAAAAATTTAAATCGCCTTAATACTACGCAATAGTGACCGGTATATAGTAGTGTGCTATATCAATAGATTCGGCTCAAAGTGCTCTTTATAACTGCGTAATAAATTTTCAATTTTCCTTTAAATTTTCCAAATTTTATTTTTCGCATAATAACATAGATTTTTCAAATAGTTCTGTTCAAATTTCTTATCTACCGACCACTGCGTGGTATCGGAAGATTCGGAATAACTTCGCGCATCCATTAAAGTAGTTTTCGATTAAAATATTTCATAAATTTCCAAAAATTTTGGCAAAAACCTCCAAAAAATTCGAATTTTCCAAATAAATTTTCCAAATTTGTACTTACCTCAAATTTTTCTTCATATCCGTGTAGCACTCGTCTGGCCCAATCTTTTGACACCTCTCCCGCCCCGATCCGACCACCCAAACACGAAAAAAGCCGCGATTAGCCCTTCCCATACTTTGTTTGTTTACATAGAAATCTACCTAACCTCTGTCGGCACAATACTTAAATTCACAAGTTAAAAATTTAAATCGCCTTAATACTACGCAATAGTGACCGGTATATAGTAGTGTGCTATATCAATAGATTCGGCTCAAAGTGCTCTTTATAACTGCGTAATAAATTTTCAATTTTCCTTTAAATTTTCCAAATTTTATTTTTCGCATAATAACATAGATTTTTCAAATAGTTCTGTTCAAATTTCTTATCTACCGACCACTGCGTGGTATCGGAAGATTCGGAATAACTTCGCGCATCCATTAAAGTAGTTTTCGATTAAAATATTTCATAAATTTCCAAAAATTTTGGCAAAAACCTCCAAAAAATTCGAATTTTCCAAATAAATTTTCCAAATTTGTACTTACCTCAAATTTTTCTTCATATCCGTGTAGCACTCGTCTGGCCCAATCTTTTGACACCTCTCCCGCCCCGATCCGACCACCCAAACACGAAAAAAGCCGCGATTAGCCCTTCCCATACTTTGTTTGTTTACATAGAAATCTACCTAACCTCTGTCGGCACAATACTTAAATTCACAAGTTAAAAATTTAAATCGCCTTAATACTACGCAATAGTGACCGGTATATAGTAGTGTGCTATATCAATAGATTCGGCTCAAAGTGCTCTTTATAACTGCGTAATAAATTTTCAATTTTCCTTTAAATTTTCCAAATTTTATTTTTCGCATAATAACATAGATTTTTCAAATAGTTCTGTTCAAATTTCTTATCTACCGACCACTGCGTGGTATCGGAAGATTCGGAATAACTTCGCGCATCCATTAAAGTAGTTTTCGATTAAAATATTTCATAAATTTCCAAAAATTTTGGCAAAAACCTCCAAAAAATTCGAATTTTCCAAATAAATTTTCCAAATTTGTACTTACCTCAAATTTTTCTTCATATCCGTGTAGCACTCGTCTGGCCCAATCTTTTGACACCTCTCCCGCCCCGATCCGACCACCCAAACACGAAAAAAGCCGCGATTAGCCCTTCCCATACTTTGTTTGTTTACATAGAAATCTACCTAACCTCTGTCGGCACAATACTTAAATTCACAAGTTAAAAATTTAAATCGCCTTAATACTACGCAATAGTGACCGGTATATAGTAGTGTGCTATATCAATAGATTCGGCTCAAAGTGCTCTTTATAACTGCGTAATAAATTTTCAATTTTCCTTTAAATTTTCCAAATTTTATTTTTCGCATAATAACATAGATTTTTCAAATAGTTCTGTTCAAATTTCTTATCTACCGACCACTGCGTGGTATCGGAAGATTCGGAATAACTTCGCGCATCCATTAAAGTAGTTTTCGATTAAAATATTTCATAAATTTCCAAAAATTTTGGCAAAAACCTCCAAAAAATTCGAATTTTCCAAATAAATTTTCCAAATTTGTACTTACCTCAAATTTTTCTTCATATCCGTGTAGCACTCGTCTGGCCCAATCTTTTGACACCTCTCCCGCCCCGATCCGACCACCCAAACACGAAAAAAGCCGCGATTAGCCCTTCCCATACTTTGTTTGTTTACATAGAAATCTACCTAACCTCTGTCGGCACAATACTTAAATTCACAAGTTAAAAATTTAAATCGCCTTAATACTACGCAATAGTGACCGGTATATAGTAGTGTGCTATATCAATAGATTCGGCTCAAAGTGCTCTTTATAACTGCGTAATAAATTTTCAATTTTCCTTTAAATTTTCCAAATTTTATTTTTCGCATAATAACATAGATTTTTCAAATAGTTCTGTTCAAATTTCTTATCTACCGACCACTGCGTGGTATCGGAAGATTCGGAATAACTTCGCGCATCCATTAAAGTAGTTTTCGATTAAAATATTTCATAAATTTCCAAAAATTTTGGCAAAAACCTCCAAAAAATTCGAATTTTCCAAATAAATTTTCCAAATTTGTACTTACCTCAAATTTTTCTTCATATCCGTGTAGCACTCGTCTGGCCCAATCTTTTGACACCTCTCCCGCCCCGATCCGACCACCCAAACACGAAAAAAGCCGCGATTAGCCCTTCCCATACTTTGTTTGTTTACATAGAAATCTACCTAACCTCTGTCGGCACAATACTTAAATTCACAAGTTAAAAATTTAAATCGCCTTAATACTACGCAATAGTGACCGGTATATAGTAGTGTGCTATATCAATAGATTCGGCTCAAAGTGCTCTTTATAACTGCGTAATAAATTTTCAATTTTCCTTTAAATTTTCCAAATTTTATTTTTCGCATAATAACATAGATTTTTCAAATAGTTCTGTTCAAATTTCTTATCTACCGACCACTGCGTGGTATCGGAAGATTCGGAATAACTTCGCGCATCCATTAAAGTAGTTTTCGATTAAAATATTTCATAAATTTCCAAAAATTTTGGCAAAAACCTCCAAAAAATTCGAATTTTCCAAATAAATTTTCCAAATTTGTACTTACCTCAAATTTTTCTTCATATCCGTGTAGCACTCGTCTGGCCCAATCTTTTGACACCTCTCCCGCCCCGATCCGACCACCCAAACACGAAAAAAGCCGCGATTAGCCCTTCCCATACTTTGTTTGTTTACATAGAAATCTACCTAACCTCTGTCGGCACAATACTTAAATTCACAAGTTAAAAATTTAAATCGCCTTAATACTACGCAATAGTGACCGGTATATAGTAGTGTGCTATATCAATAGATTCGGCTCAAAGTGCTCTTTATAACTGCGTAATAAATTTTCAATTTTCCTTTAAATTTTCCAAATTTTATTTTTCGCATAATAACATAGATTTTTCAAATAGTTCTGTTCAAATTTCTTATCTACCGACCACTGCGTGGTATCGGAAGATTCGGAATAACTTCGCGCATCCATTAAAGTAGTTTTCGATTAAAATATTTCATAAATTTCCAAAAATTTTGGCAAAAACCTCCAAAAAATTCGAATTTTCCAAATAAATTTTCCAAATTTGTACTTACCTCAAATTTTTCTTCATATCCGTGTAGCACTCGTCTGGCCCAATCTTTTGACACCTCTCCCGCCCCGATCCGACCACCCAAACACGAAAAAAGCCGCGATTAGCCCTTCCCATACTTTGTTTGTTTACATAGAAATCTACCTAACCTCTGTCGGCACAATACTTAAATTCACAAGTTAAAAATTTAAATCGCCTTAATACTACGCAATAGTGACCGGTATATAGTAGTGTGCTATATCAATAGATTCGGCTCAAAGTGCTCTTTATAACTGCGTAATAAATTTTCAATTTTCCTTTAAATTTTCCAAATTTTATTTTTCGCATAATAACATAGATTTTTCAAATAGTTCTGTTCAAATTTCTTATCTACCGACCACTGCGTGGTATCGGAAGATTCGGAATAACTTCGCGCATCCATTAAAGTAGTTTTCGATTAAAATATTTCATAAATTTCCAAAAATTTTGGCAAAAACCTCCAAAAAATTCGAATTTTCCAAATAAATTTTCCAAATTTGTACTTACCTCAAATTTTTCTTCATATCCGTGTAGCACTCGTCTGGCCCAATCTTTTGACACCTCTCCCGCCCCGATCCGACCACCCAAACACGAAAAAAGCCGCGATTAGCCCTTCCCATACTTTGTTTGTTTACATAGAAATCTACCTAACCTCTGTCGGCACAATACTTAAATTCACAAGTTAAAAATTTAAATCGCCTTAATACTACGCAATAGTGACCGGTATATAGTAGTGTGCTATATCAATAGATTCGGCTCAAAGTGCTCTTTATAACTGCGTAATAAATTTTCAATTTTCCTTTAAATTTTCCAAATTTTATTTTTCGCATAATAACATAGATTTTTCAAATAGTTCTGTTCAAATTTCTTATCTACCGACCACTGCGTGGTATCGGAAGATTCGGAATAACTTCGCGCATCCATTAAAGTAGTTTTCGATTAAAATATTTCATAAATTTCCAAAAATTTTGGCAAAAACCTCCAAAAAATTCGAATTTTCCAAATAAATTTTCCAAATTTGTACTTACCTCAAATTTTTCTTCATATCCGTGTAGCACTCGTCTGGCCCAATCTTTTGACACCTCTCCCGCCCCGATCCGACCACCCAAACACGAAAAAAGCCGCGATTAGCCCTTCCCATACTTTGTTTGTTTACATAGAAATCTACCTAACCTCTGTCGGCACAATACTTAAATTCACAAGTTAAAAATTTAAATCGCCTTAATACTACGCAATAGTGACCGGTATATAGTAGTGTGCTATATCAATAGATTCGGCTCAAAGTGCTCTTTATAACTGCGTAATAAATTTTCAATTTTCCTTTAAATTTTCCAAATTTTATTTTTCGCATAATAACATAGATTTTTCAAATAGTTCTGTTCAAATTTCTTATCTACCGACCACTGCGTGGTATCGGAAGATTCGGAATAACTTCGCGCATCCATTAAAGTAGTTTTCGATTAAAATATTTCATAAATTTCCAAAAATTTTGGCAAAAACCTCCAAAAAATTCGAATTTTCCAAATAAATTTTCCAAATTTGTACTTACCTCAAATTTTTCTTCATATCCGTGTAGCACTCGTCTGGCCCAATCTTTTGACACCTCTCCCGCCCCGATCCGACCACCCAAACACGAAAAAAGCCGCGATTAGCCCTTCCCATACTTTGTTTGTTTACATAGAAATCTACCTAACCTCTGTCGGCACAATACTTAAATTCACAAGTTAAAAATTTAAATCGCCTTAATACTACGCAATAGTGACCGGTATATAGTAGTGTGCTATATCAATAGATTCGGCTCAAAGTGCTCTTTATAACTGCGTAATAAATTTTCAATTTTCCTTTAAATTTTCCAAATTTTATTTTTCGCATAATAACATAGATTTTTCAAATAGTTCTGTTCAAATTTCTTATCTACCGACCACTGCGTGGTATCGGAAGATTCGGAATAACTTCGCGCATCCATTAAAGTAGTTTTCGATTAAAATATTTCATAAATTTCCAAAAATTTTGGCAAAAACCTCCAAAAAATTCGAATTTTCCAAATAAATTTTCCAAATTTGTACTTACCTCAAATTTTTCTTCATATCCGTGTAGCACTCGTCTGGCCCAATCTTTTGACACCTCTCCCGCCCCGATCCGACCACCCAAACACGAAAAAAGCCGCGATTAGCCCTTCCCATACTTTGTTTGTTTACATAGAAATCTACCTAACCTCTGTCGGCACAATACTTAAATTCACAAGTTAAAAATTTAAATCGCCTTAATACTACGCAATAGTGACCGGTATATAGTAGTGTGCTATATCAATAGATTCGGCTCAAAGTGCTCTTTATAACTGCGTAATAAATTTTCAATTTTCCTTTAAATTTTCCAAATTTTATTTTTCGCATAATAACATAGATTTTTCAAATAGTTCTGTTCAAATTTCTTATCTACCGACCACTGCGTGGTATCGGAAGATTCGGAATAACTTCGCGCATCCATTAAAGTAGTTTTCGATTAAAATATTTCATAAATTTCCAAAAATTTTGGCAAAAACCTCCAAAAAATTCGAATTTTCCAAATAAATTTTCCAAATTTGTACTTACCTCAAATTTTTCTTCATATCCGTGTAGCACTCGTCTGGCCCAATCTTTTGACACCTCTCCCGCCCCGATCCGACCACCCAAACACGAAAAAAGCCGCGATTAGCCCTTCCCATACTTTGTTTGTTTACATAGAAATCTACCTAACCTCTGTCGGCACAATACTTAAATTCACAAGTTAAAAATTTAAATCGCCTTAATACTACGCAATAGTGACCGGTATATAGTAGTGTGCTATATCAATAGATTCGGCTCAAAGTGCTCTTTATAACTGCGTAATAAATTTTCAATTTTCCTTTAAATTTTCCAAATTTTATTTTTCGCATAATAACATAGATTTTTCAAATAGTTCTGTTCAAATTTCTTATCTACCGACCACTGCGTGGTATCGGAAGATTCGGAATAACTTCGCGCATCCATTAAAGTAGTTTTCGATTAAAATATTTCATAAATTTCCAAAAATTTTGGCAAAAACCTCCAAAAAATTCGAATTTTCCAAATAAATTTTCCAAATTTGTACTTACCTCAAATTTTTCTTCATATCCGTGTAGCACTCGTCTGGCCCAATCTTTTGACACCTCTCCCGCCCCGATCCGACCACCCAAACACGAAAAAAGCCGCGATTAGCCCTTCCCATACTTTGTTTGTTTACATAGAAATCTACCTAACCTCTGTCGGCACAATACTTAAATTCACAAGTTAAAAATTTAAATCGCCTTAATACTACGCAATAGTGACCGGTATATAGTAGTGTGCTATATCAATAGATTCGGCTCAAAGTGCTCTTTATAACTGCGTAATAAATTTTCAATTTTCCTTTAAATTTTCCAAATTTTATTTTTCGCATAATAACATAGATTTTTCAAATAGTTCTGTTCAAATTTCTTATCTACCGACCACTGCGTGGTATCGGAAGATTCGGAATAACTTCGCGCATCCATTAAAGTAGTTTTCGATTAAAATATTTCATAAATTTCCAAAAATTTTGGCAAAAACCTCCAAAAAATTCGAATTTTCCAAATAAATTTTCCAAATTTGTACTTACCTCAAATTTTTCTTCATATCCGTGTAGCACTCGTCTGGCCCAATCTTTTGACACCTCTCCCGCCCCGATCCGACCACCCAAACACGAAAAAAGCCGCGATTAGCCCTTCCCATACTTTGTTTGTTTACATAGAAATCTACCTAACCTCTGTCGGCACAATACTTAAATTCACAAGTTAAAAATTTAAATCGCCTTAATACTACGCAATAGTGACCGGTATATAGTAGTGTGCTATATCAATAGATTCGGCTCAAAGTGCTCTTTATAACTGCGTAATAAATTTTCAATTTTCCTTTAAATTTTCCAAATTTTATTTTTCGCATAATAACATAGATTTTTCAAATAGTTCTGTTCAAATTTCTTATCTACCGACCACTGCGTGGTATCGGAAGATTCGGAATAACTTCGCGCATCCATTAAAGTAGTTTTCGATTAAAATATTTCATAAATTTCCAAAAATTTTGGCAAAAACCTCCAAAAAATTCGAATTTTCCAAATAAATTTTCCAAATTTGTACTTACCTCAAATTTTTCTTCATATCCGTGTAGCACTCGTCTGGCCCAATCTTTTGACACCTCTCCCGCCCCGATCCGACCACCCAAACACGAAAAAAGCCGCGATTAGCCCTTCCCATACTTTGTTTGTTTACATAGAAATCTACCTAACCTCTGTCGGCACAATACTTAAATTCACAAGTTAAAAATTTAAATCGCCTTAATACTACGCAATAGTGACCGGTATATAGTAGTGTGCTATATCAATAGATTCGGCTCAAAGTGCTCTTTATAACTGCGTAATAAATTTTCAATTTTCCTTTAAATTTTCCAAATTTTATTTTTCGCATAATAACATAGATTTTTCAAATAGTTCTGTTCAAATTTCTTATCTACCGACCACTGCGTGGTATCGGAAGATTCGGAATAACTTCGCGCATCCATTAAAGTAGTTTTCGATTAAAATATTTCATAAATTTCCAAAAATTTTGGCAAAAACCTCCAAAAAATTCGAATTTTCCAAATAAATTTTCCAAATTTGTACTTACCTCAAATTTTTCTTCATATCCGTGTAGCACTCGTCTGGCCCAATCTTTTGACACCTCTCCCGCCCCGATCCGACCACCCAAACACGAAAAAAGCCGCGATTAGCCCTTCCCATACTTTGTTTGTTTACATAGAAATCTACCTAACCTCTGTCGGCACAATACTTAAATTCACAAGTTAAAAATTTAAATCGCCTTAATACTACGCAATAGTGACCGGTATATAGTAGTGTGCTATATCAATAGATTCGGCTCAAAGTGCTCTTTATAACTGCGTAATAAATTTTCAATTTTCCTTTAAATTTTCCAAATTTTATTTTTCGCATAATAACATAGATTTTTCAAATAGTTCTGTTCAAATTTCTTATCTACCGACCACTGCGTGGTATCGGAAGATTCGGAATAACTTCGCGCATCCATTAAAGTAGTTTTCGATTAAAATATTTCATAAATTTCCAAAAATTTTGGCAAAAACCTCCAAAAAATTCGAATTTTCCAAATAAATTTTCCAAATTTGTACTTACCTCAAATTTTTCTTCATATCCGTGTAGCACTCGTCTGGCCCAATCTTTTGACACCTCTCCCGCCCCGATCCGACCACCCAAACACGAAAAAAGCCGCGATTAGCCCTTCCCATACTTTGTTTGTTTACATAGAAATCTACCTAACCTCTGTCGGCACAATACTTAAATTCACAAGTTAAAAATTTAAATCGCCTTAATACTACGCAATAGTGACCGGTATATAGTAGTGTGCTATATCAATAGATTCGGCTCAAAGTGCTCTTTATAACTGCGTAATAAATTTTCAATTTTCCTTTAAATTTTCCAAATTTTATTTTTCGCATAATAACATAGATTTTTCAAATAGTTCTGTTCAAATTTCTTATCTACCGACCACTGCGTGGTATCGGAAGATTCGGAATAACTTCGCGCATCCATTAAAGTAGTTTTCGATTAAAATATTTCATAAATTTCCAAAAATTTTGGCAAAAACCTCCAAAAAATTCGAATTTTCCAAATAAATTTTCCAAATTTGTACTTACCTCAAATTTTTCTTCATATCCGTGTAGCACTCGTCTGGCCCAATCTTTTGACACCTCTCCCGCCCCGATCCGACCACCCAAACACGAAAAAAGCCGCGATTAGCCCTTCCCATACTTTGTTTGTTTACATAGAAATCTACCTAACCTCTGTCGGCACAATACTTAAATTCACAAGTTAAAAATTTAAATCGCCTTAATACTACGCAATAGTGACCGGTATATAGTAGTGTGCTATATCAATAGATTCGGCTCAAAGTGCTCTTTATAACTGCGTAATAAATTTTCAATTTTCCTTTAAATTTTCCAAATTTTATTTTTCGCATAATAACATAGATTTTTCAAATAGTTCTGTTCAAATTTCTTATCTACCGACCACTGCGTGGTATCGGAAGATTCGGAATAACTTCGCGCATCCATTAAAGTAGTTTTCGATTAAAATATTTCATAAATTTCCAAAAATTTTGGCAAAAACCTCCAAAAAATTCGAATTTTCCAAATAAATTTTCCAAATTTGTACTTACCTCAAATTTTTCTTCATATCCGTGTAGCACTCGTCTGGCCCAATCTTTTGACACCTCTCCCGCCCCGATCCGACCACCCAAACACGAAAAAAGCCGCGATTAGCCCTTCCCATACTTTGTTTGTTTACATAGAAATCTACCTAACCTCTGTCGGCACAATACTTAAATTCACAAGTTAAAAATTTAAATCGCCTTAATACTACGCAATAGTGACCGGTATATAGTAGTGTGCTATATCAATAGATTCGGCTCAAAGTGCTCTTTATAACTGCGTAATAAATTTTCAATTTTCCTTTAAATTTTCCAAATTTTATTTTTCGCATAATAACATAGATTTTTCAAATAGTTCTGTTCAAATTTCTTATCTACCGACCACTGCGTGGTATCGGAAGATTCGGAATAACTTCGCGCATCCATTAAAGTAGTTTTCGATTAAAATATTTCATAAATTTCCAAAAATTTTGGCAAAAACCTCCAAAAAATTCGAATTTTCCAAATAAATTTTCCAAATTTGTACTTACCTCAAATTTTTCTTCATATCCGTGTAGCACTCGTCTGGCCCAATCTTTTGACACCTCTCCCGCCCCGATCCGACCACCCAAACACGAAAAAAGCCGCGATTAGCCCTTCCCATACTTTGTTTGTTTACATAGAAATCTACCTAACCTCTGTCGGCACAATACTTAAATTCACAAGTTAAAAATTTAAATCGCCTTAATACTACGCAATAGTGACCGGTATATAGTAGTGTGCTATATCAATAGATTCGGCTCAAAGTGCTCTTTATAACTGCGTAATAAATTTTCAATTTTCCTTTAAATTTTCCAAATTTTATTTTTCGCATAATAACATAGATTTTTCAAATAGTTCTGTTCAAATTTCTTATCTACCGACCACTGCGTGGTATCGGAAGATTCGGAATAACTTCGCGCATCCATTAAAGTAGTTTTCGATTAAAATATTTCATAAATTTCCAAAAATTTTGGCAAAAACCTCCAAAAAATTCGAATTTTCCAAATAAATTTTCCAAATTTGTACTTACCTCAAATTTTTCTTCATATCCGTGTAGCACTCGTCTGGCCCAATCTTTTGACACCTCTCCCGCCCCGATCCGACCACCCAAACACGAAAAAAGCCGCGATTAGCCCTTCCCATACTTTGTTTGTTTACATAGAAATCTACCTAACCTCTGTCGGCACAATACTTAAATTCACAAGTTAAAAATTTAAATCGCCTTAATACTACGCAATAGTGACCGGTATATAGTAGTGTGCTATATCAATAGATTCGGCTCAAAGTGCTCTTTATAACTGCGTAATAAATTTTCAATTTTCCTTTAAATTTTCCAAATTTTATTTTTCGCATAATAACATAGATTTTTCAAATAGTTCTGTTCAAATTTCTTATCTACCGACCACTGCGTGGTATCGGAAGATTCGGAATAACTTCGCGCATCCATTAAAGTAGTTTTCGATTAAAATATTTCATAAATTTCCAAAAATTTTGGCAAAAACCTCCAAAAAATTCGAATTTTCCAAATAAATTTTCCAAATTTGTACTTACCTCAAATTTTTCTTCATATCCGTGTAGCACTCGTCTGGCCCAATCTTTTGACACCTCTCCCGCCCCGATCCGACCACCCAAACACGAAAAAAGCCGCGATTAGCCCTTCCCATACTTTGTTTGTTTACATAGAAATCTACCTAACCTCTGTCGGCACAATACTTAAATTCACAAGTTAAAAATTTAAATCGCCTTAATACTACGCAATAGTGACCGGTATATAGTAGTGTGCTATATCAATAGATTCGGCTCAAAGTGCTCTTTATAACTGCGTAATAAATTTTCAATTTTCCTTTAAATTTTCCAAATTTTATTTTTCGCATAATAACATAGATTTTTCAAATAGTTCTGTTCAAATTTCTTATCTACCGACCACTGCGTGGTATCGGAAGATTCGGAATAACTTCGCGCATCCATTAAAGTAGTTTTCGATTAAAATATTTCATAAATTTCCAAAAATTTTGGCAAAAACCTCCAAAAAATTCGAATTTTCCAAATAAATTTTCCAAATTTGTACTTACCTCAAATTTTTCTTCATATCCGTGTAGCACTCGTCTGGCCCAATCTTTTGACACCTCTCCCGCCCCGATCCGACCACCCAAACACGAAAAAAGCCGCGATTAGCCCTTCCCATACTTTGTTTGTTTACATAGAAATCTACCTAACCTCTGTCGGCACAATACTTAAATTCACAAGTTAAAAATTTAAATCGCCTTAATACTACGCAATAGTGACCGGTATATAGTAGTGTGCTATATCAATAGATTCGGCTCAAAGTGCTCTTTATAACTGCGTAATAAATTTTCAATTTTCCTTTAAATTTTCCAAATTTTATTTTTCGCATAATAACATAGATTTTTCAAATAGTTCTGTTCAAATTTCTTATCTACCGACCACTGCGTGGTATCGGAAGATTCGGAATAACTTCGCGCATCCATTAAAGTAGTTTTCGATTAAAATATTTCATAAATTTCCAAAAATTTTGGCAAAAACCTCCAAAAAATTCGAATTTTCCAAATAAATTTTCCAAATTTGTACTTACCTCAAATTTTTCTTCATATCCGTGTAGCACTCGTCTGGCCCAATCTTTTGACACCTCTCCCGCCCCGATCCGACCACCCAAACACGAAAAAAAAGCCCCGCCCACCCGCCCTGTTCTAACGACTTGTGTATAGTGAACGACGTAATCTTAGGAAACCGTCACCCAATCTGAAAAAATTTTATTCTCACAACAGATATACCATTGCCTGCTGATCACGTCGCACACACCCGTTCATTCCTATTACGTATACTTTTTGAAAAAGACACTGAATAAGTTTGAATATCAACAAAGGCGGTTTAAATTGCTTGACTGATATTCTCTATCCGACTTTGTTCTCATTTAGAACAAAAATTACGGACTGACTCCTAACGGCAGTAAAGCTGCACAAAATTTTTCACCTTACTCACATCCTTCCCACGTGACAGTCAGAAAGACTATATACACCTCTCTGACTATTTGACTATTTTATATTTCTATTCACTGTTTTTATAGTGACCAAACGTATTCGTTTGCTTTTTATTTTATATTTTATTTCGAAACTGACAAGTCCCCTGAAATTTACATAAATTACATATTGACACGTCCTTTTAATTATTAAAATGTTCGGCATTCGCACACCCGTACAAAACAACAACAAAGATTCGGCAGCACCAGTCCCCGAGACATCAGTGCAGGCTGGTCCTTCCGGCGCATCATCCGTAAGACGTAGTATTGGGGAATGGGAAGTGGCGAATATGGGCCCCAAAACAAAGAGTCCTACTACGTCAAAAGATTCTTCTCACTCCACAAAGCCTGATGGCAAAACAAAGGTCACACAGGAAAGCAAGTCATCTGCTTCCAAAGAGTCGGCTATAGTTGTACCCAACCTGCCGGAGAAACTTGTATACCCAAGTAGGGTTTCGGAGGCGAGAGCTTGCCTCAACAAGGCCAAACTACACTTGGGTAACTCAAGGAACCTCAGAACTGACATCAAAACTGAGGTAACCCAAGCGATAGACCGACTCTTCCAGCTAGTCAAGGAGGCCGAGGCTGGAAAAGAGGAATCCCAAACGAAACGCCCAAGACAGGAGAAGACACAGACAGAAGAAGAAAGCAAAAAACAAGAACTGCAAAGGACAATTGAAGAACACAAAAAATTGATCCAGGAAAATAGTGAAAAGATGGACACACTTAAAGCATTGCTCGAAAATCATAAAATGACGATGGAAAGAGTATCCTATGCAAACGTCGCATCCACAAATAATAAAAAACGGCTCCCGGAACAAACCGCACTGCACTCTGTAGTGGTCACTTCTAAGAACGATACAGACACGGGAGAAGAGGTGTTAACCCAAATCCGTGAAGCAGTAAATGCAAAAGACGGATGGGTCAAAATAGATAGAGTACGTAAAGCCAAAGACAGAAAAGTCATAGTTGGCTGTGCATCAGAAGAGGATAGGAACAAAGTAAAAGAGCGTCTGAAAGGCGCCGGAAACCAACTTGTCGTGGAGGACATCCACAATAAACATCCTCTTCTTATCCTCAAAGACGTACTCCTCTACAACACCGACGAGGATATTATACAGTGCATAAGAAATCAAAACCGAGCTTTGTTTAATGGCCTCGAAAAGGATGGAATGCAGATGGAGGTCCGCTTCCGTAAGAAGACGCGAAATCCTCACACCGGCCACGTCGTAATGAGAGTGTCCCCTCAACTGTGGTCTAGAATGGTAAATGCGGAAACAATACACATAGACCTGCAAAGAGTCAGAGTGGATGACTACTCGCCACTAGTGCAGTGTTCACTCTGTCTAGGCTATGGGCATGGTAGGCGTTTCTGCAAGGAGACCATAGTCAGGTGTAGTCACTGCGGGGGACCTCACATGAAGACTGAGTGCGCGGACTGGCTCGCCAATGCAGCCCCATCGTGTTGTAACTGCATTCGGGCCAAACTGGATCAGACAGATCACAACGCCTTTAGCCAAGAGTGCCCGGTGAGACGCAAGTGGGACGCATTGGCTCGAGCTAGTATAGCATATTGCTAAAGGCGCCTCAGTCAACCCCTCTGGCGGAAAACCATACATAATCGTTCAAGCTAACCTACAAAGGAAACGAATCGCCACCAACGAACTTATGATTGAGGCAGACAGGCGTAAGATAGACATCGCGTTGCTCCAGGAACCTTACGTGGGTGGGTCTGGGAGTATGAGTACCTGCAATGGAGTAAGGATATTCCAGAGCACAAATGACGGAAATGGAACGGTCAAATCAGCCATAGCTGTCTTCAATCAAGACATTGATGTCATACAGTTCCCAAAACTCACCACCAATAACATCGTGGTGGTGAGGATCCGCACTAGTGCCTGGGAAATTACAGCAGTCTCATTCTATTTTGAACCTGACCAACCAATCGGACCTTACCTGGAGCATCTTAAAGCGATAGCAAATGAGCTAGGACCCTCAGCCATAATAGTGGGTGGTGATGCGAATTCCAAAAGTACTTGGTGGGGAAGCAGTACGGTAGACCACAGAGGGGAAGATATGGCTGGAATTCTAGATGAGCTGGGCTTGCAGGTGCTCAACGAAGGTGATACCCCAACGTTTGACACCATCCGTGGAAACAAACGGTACACTAGCCACGTCGACATCACGGCCTGTTCAGAAGATCTGCTGAACCTGGTTGACGACTGGAGAGTAGAGGAACATCTTGTAAGCTCGGACCACAACGGTATCATATTCCAAATTAACCTCAAAAGAGCAAAGGGGATTGACATAAACAGGACCACAAGAATCTACAATACAAAAAAAGCTAACTGGATTCGGTTTCGTGAGAAACTGACCCAATTACAATCAGAAAACAAAATTAACTTTTCGGAAATAGGCCAAATTCGAACCAAATCAAAACTAGAAACCTTTGTAAAAAATTTTTCGGAAACTATAGCAAAAACCTGTGAAGAAACACTGAAAAAGAAAAAGAAACAAGAAAAACTTACCGTACCGTGGTGGTCCCAATCACTAGCTGCGATGAAGAAGGACGTTGTCACCAGGAAACGCAGAATCCGAAATGCAGCGCCAATCCGCAGAGGGAAAGTCGTCGACGAGTACCTGCAAGCAAAAGAAAGGTATGAATTGGAAGTCAGGAACGCTCAAACTACAAGTTGGAAGAACTTTTGTGGAAAACAAGATAGGGAGGGACTTTGGCAAGGCATATACAGGGTCATAAGAAGTACGACGAAGAGACAGGAAGACTTGCCCCTGGAAATGGATGGAAAGGAGTTGACGAAAGGGGAGTCTGCAAAATTGTTGGCGGACATCTTTTACCCGGAGGACCTCGAAAGTGAAGACAATGCTGACCACCGGACAATCCGAGCACTAGCCGACCAAGTAGATGAGTGGAGTCGTGATGAACAACATGACCCACTATTTACCCCATGGGAATTGAAGACTGCGGTGGACAGCTTTGATCCTAAAAAGGCCCCGGGTTTGGATGGTTTTACCGCCGACATATGCAGCCAAGTAATTCTTAGCGCGCCGGAACTCTTTCTGGCCCTGCTTAACAAATGCCTGGAGCTGGGCTACTTTCCAGCCATATGGAAAGAAGCAACAGTGGTCGTCCTCAGAAAACCTGACAAGATAAACTATAGACATCCCAAGTCATATAGGCCAATCGGACTATTGCCAGTAATGGGGAAGATCTACGAGAAGATGCTGGTAGGTCGTTTGAAATGGCACCTGATTCCAAAAATTAGTACTCGCCAATACGGATTCATGCCCCAAAAAAGCACCGAGGACTCCCTCTATGACCTAGTACAACATATACGTACTAAAATAGCGGATAAAATGCTTGTTACAGTTGTATCATTGGACATAGAGGGAGCCTTCGATAGCGCATGGTGGCCAGCGATACGAGTCCGTTTGGCTGAGGAAAAATGTCCTAGGAACCTCAGGAAAGTCATTGACAGTTACCTACAAGACCGAAGGGTAAAGGTCAGATATGCCGGTGAAGAGCACGCCAAAAGTACCAGTAAAGGCTGCGTGCAAGGCTCAATCAGTGGCCCTTTACTTTGGAACCTCCTTCTCAACCCATTACTGGTAGGACTTGAAGAACGAGGCGACTACTGCCAAGCATTCGCCGATGACGTAGTCCTGGTATTTGCCGCAAAAACCGCACTGGAAATAGAGAGACAAGCCAATGCTGCCCTCTCCTATGTTCGGGACTGGGGTGACAGATATAAGCTGAAATTTGCGCCCCAAAAAACCAAAGCAATGGTACTTACCAAGAAGCTGAAATTTGACACACCACGACTGCGCATGGGCGGGGTCAGCATTGGAATGTCCGAAGAGATAAAAATCCTGGGACTCACAATTGACAACAAGCTCACATTTAACAGCCACGTCATAAATACATGCCGAAAAGCGTTAAATATTTATAAGCAGTTGTCAAGGGCCGCCAGGATTAGTTGGGGTCTCCATCCAAACATCATTCGCATTATTTACAATGCAACGGTGGAACCCGTGATTCTCTATGCTGCCAGCGCGTGGGCCCCAGCGGCCAAAAAACTTGGAGTGCAGAGGCAGTTGAACGCAGTCCAAAGGGGATTTGTGCAAAAACTATGCGGAGCCTACCGCACAGTCTCCTTAAACTCAGCATTACTGCTGTCTGGAATACTACCACTTGACCTTCGGGTACAAGAGGCAGCTAGCCTATTCGAGGCCAAGAAAGGGGTTCCCCAGCCAGCGGTAGCAGATGCAGAGGTTGAGCGAGGTGTAGCATACACGAACTCTCCGCATCCGGCAGAACATATGAGCCTGACGTTCATAAGCCTGGTAGACCAAGAGCAAGTGAACAATCACATACACCAAGCAGTGAGAATATACACTGATGGCAGCAAGATCGAAGGTAAAGTTGGTGCCTCGCTTTCTATTTGGAATAGTGAGGCTGAAACCAAAACACTGAAGCTTAAGCTGCCATCATACTGCACGGTCTACCAAGCAGAACTTCTGGCCATATGCCAAGCCACGAGGATGATCCTCCAAAGCAGAGAGAACAGTTTTGCTATCCTCAGTGACTCGCGTTCGGCGCTAGAAACTGTTACAAACGCAAGTTCCCCTCATCCTCTAGCCGTGGAAGCTCGCGAAAATATCCAGCGAAGTGGAATCCAGAATAAGGAAATTTCCCTGTTCTGGATTAAAGCACATGTAGGATTAGAGGGGAATGAACGTGCGGACGAACTAGCCAAGCAAGCTGCACTGCACTCCAAGAAAAAACCAGACTATGACTTATGCCCTGTTTCATACATCAAACGAGAAATCCGTAAGGCCTCGCTGGATGTATGGAACAGGAGATATCAAGCCGGCGACACAGCTGGAGTAACAAAGACCTTCCTTCCCGATGCAGTCCTGGCTTACCGAATAGTGCGGAAGTTACGACCAGTAGGTGTGACCACACAGATACTGACAGGGCATGGTGGGTTCTCCGAATACTTAGCTAGGTTCAAGTGTAAGGAAGACCCCTCATGCAACTGCGAACCGGGTGTGAACCAGACTGTCGGACATATATTATCGGAGTGCCCAGTATTTATGAATAAAAGACATGATACAGAACAAAAGATCAATATAAAGATAACACCGGACAATTTCAAAACAATCATGCAAGACGAAAAAACAAGAAACCAATTTATAAAATTTGCAATAGAAATAGTAACAAAAGTACTAGAAATAAATAAATAAGCAAAGAGACGGTCATGTTATATATATATAATGCATTATATAAATAGAAACATGACAAAATTAGGATAAATAAATTAAAATATAAATTAAAATATGATAAGCGTAAGATAATTATATAAGAAAATTGTTAGATATTACGTTATAAGGATACACATATATAACTTGAAGAAACTGTAATGACGTTGATTAATTAAATAACGAAAACAAGGGCCTTGACGAGTTAAGTCAGGGGACGATGAGAAAAAAAAAAAAAAAAAAAAAACCTAACCTAACCTAACCTAACCTAACCTAACCTAACCTAACCTAACCTAACCTAACCTAACCTAACCTAACCTAACCTAACCTAACCTAACCTAACCTAACCTAACCTAACCTAACCTAACCTAACCTAACCTAACCTAACCTAACCTAACCTAACCTAACCTAACCTAACCTAACCTAACCTAACCTAACCTAACCTAACCTAACCTAACCTAACCTAACCTAACCTAACCTAACCTAACCTAACCTAACCTAACCTAACCTAACCTAACCTAACCTAACCTAACCTAACCTAACCTAACCTAACCTAACCTAACCTAACCTAACCTAACCTAACCTAACCTAACCTAACCTAACCTAACCTAACCTAACCTAACCTAACCTAACCTAACCTAACCTAACCTAACCTAACCTAACCTAACCTAACCTAACCTAACCTAACCTAACCTAACCTAACCTAACCTAACCTAACCTAACCTAACCTAACCTAACCTAACCTAACCTAACCTTTTTTTTTTTTTTTTTTTTTTTCCCGGGGGGGAAAATGCGTTACGCATACCACCCGGGCGCAGGGGGTACCCGAGTGGTTATGTGGGACTCCCGTATAGGCTAATGAGACCCACGGTATACCCACTAAAAACCCCCCCATCTTCCGCCTCGCCGCCTTGTGACGGGGTTACGGGAACGCTTTCGCACACATCCGCGACCCCGCCAACGGCAGCCGCCCACAAGCGGCTCCATCGCGAAAGCCCGAAGGCCCTCCACGATGGGCGCACCAGATGGTAAGGTGCGCCTCCCTCCTCGGCCTCCACCAGTACTGTAGCAAACTCCCCCTGAGTCTGCTACTAGGAGGCCATGGATACCAGATAACTGGTACCCGGTGGAGGATCAGGTCTGTGGTTCCTCCACCGACCACATCTCGGCCGCAGAGGATAGGGCAAGCGGCGCACCGTAATACCGACATGCCTCTTCCTCTGCGGCCCCACCAATGCCGTTTCGGCGGAACGGCCCCGCCAGCTCGCAGGGGGTAGGGAGAGTGGCGCACCGTAATACCAACACGCCTCTCCCCCTGCGATCCCTCCACGGCCGCAGAAGATAGGGAGAACGGTGCACCCTATCTTCCACGGTCCCACCTCCAAGCGCGTCCGCAGCGGACTTATTCAGCCCGCTGGGAGCGCCCTCCTCGGGCCAGCCGGCAGCCCAAACAGGCCGGCCCTGGTTGCCTCTTGGTTCACCGTGGGTGACCAGTCCACGGTTACTAAGCCCCCCCGCCACGACAAGGCGGGCAACCCCCGGGGGGGAACCTAACCTAACCTAACCTAACCTAACCTAACCTAACCTAACCTAACCTAACCTAACCTAACCTAACCTAACCTAACCTAACCTAACCTAACCTAACCTAACCTAACCTAACCTAACCTAACCTAACCTAACCTAACCTAACCTAACCTAACCTAACCTAACCTAACCTAACCTTTTTTTTTTTTTTTTTTTTTTTTGTTGACGCTGGAAAATCCTCATGGATACCCGACAGGCGCGGGGGGGCGCTGTCGGGTTATGCCGGACTCTTACCGGCTAAAAACCAGCGGTGTTCCTCCTCACCGTCTTCCGGCGGAGCTGCGGGGACGCATTCGCACACTTCCGCTGCTCCGCCGACGGTTGCCCGGGCTCGGGCCCAACTTGTGGGGCGCTCATCAGTGGCGCCACTCACCATTTAAACTGGCGTGCCGGAACACGGGACACGCCAGCCGCCTCGGGGGTCTCCTCCAACTGGGCGATGGTACCCCCCGGTTCCACCGCCCGGAGACCCCGGTTATGGGGGAAGACGGCGCTCGTGCGCCAGGCGCCTCCGCCCAACTCTCTTCCGGCGGATTGGGTTGCAAAGAGGGTCGTCCTCCCTCGCCCGCTCCGCCGCCTCCTTTTGCGCCATGACGCACTCACAAAACCGGAGCGCCGCCTTCCACGCTCTGTCGCTGCCGACCATGGCTCTCACGACGCCCGGCAGCGACAGGTCGTCCCCAATAACCGCCGCGAGGCTCGCCCGCGGCTCCGCCCACTCCGGGCACTCCGCCAGCGTGTGCTCCGCTGTGTCCTCCGGACACCCACAAGCGTGGCACACGCCGGTCGGCTCTCGACCCGCCACGCTGCACAGGTACCTGCCGAAGCAACCGTGCCCCGTCAGGATCTGCACAGCGCGGAAGGTGAGGGCCCCGTGTCGGCGATCGACCCACCTTTCCAGGACGGGCCGAATCGCCTCCACCGTCCTTCTGCCGGCGGTCGGCTCCGCCAGCCTTTCCTTCCATTTCCGGAGGAGGACCTGGCGGTCGAGTCGCCCCTGCCGCCCGGCCTCCTCCGGCTCTGGATCCACCTCATCGGCTCGTGCTGCTGCGCTGCGGCGCCAGTACGCTGCCGAGAGCACCTCCGCGTCCAGGTCCCACGGTGGGGTCCCGGCCAGGACGCATGCCGCCTCGCACGAGATGGTGCGATACCCTCTCACCACCCTGATCGCCATGACCCGTTGCGCTTGGCGCAGGAGGGTCCTATTCTGGGCGATCAGGGTGTCCGCCCAGATCGGGGCCCCGTAGAGGGCCATCGACCGCACCACCCCGGCGTACAGCCGCCGGCATGCGACCGACGGTCCACCCAGGTTCGGCAGCAGCCAGCTCAATGCTCCGGCCGCGCGCAACAACCTGGGGACCAACCGTCGGAAGTGCTCCCGGAAGTTCCATCGACTGTCGAGGACGACGCCCAGGTACCGCATCGTCGACTCGACAGCGATGGAGACGCCGCCGACCACCAGCCGGGATCCTGCGGGAGGGGCGCGTCGGGCTCCGTGGAAGCACAGAGCCTCCGACTTCTCCAGCGCCACCTCCAGCCCCAGCCGGCGGATTCGGGCCACCACTTGGGCCACTCCGGCCGTCGCCAATAGGGCCGCCTCCCGGTACGTGGCGCCGCGGGACGTGACGAGGGTGTCGTCGGCGTAACAAGTTACGTCGACCCCCCGCAGATTAGCGCCCCGCAGCACCCAGTCGTAGCCGATGTTCCACAGCAACGGCCCAAGAACCGAACCCTGTGGAACACCGCACGTCATGACCCGGCGGCCCCACCCGTCGCGCGTCGGGTACACCACTTCCCTCTCGGAGAAGTAGTCGGTGAGGAGGCGACGCAGGTAGTCGGGCACGCGATGGTAGCCCAGCGCCGCCTCGATACAGCCCCAGGGGAGGGTGTTAAAGGCATTGGCGATGTCTAGAGACACCGCCAAGACGACCTCTCCCCGTGACACCGCCTCCTCCGAGAGGTCCCTCACACGCGCGATGGCGTCGACCGTCGAGCGGCCCCGGCGGAAACCGAATTGCCGGTCACTCAGCCCCGGCCCGACCCGTTCTAGGTGCCCGACGAGGCGCGCGGAAATAATCCGCTCGAAGAGCTTGCTCACCTCGTCGAGCAGCACTATGGGCCGGTATGCCGACGGCGAGTCCGCCGGGCGACCCTCCTTGCGCAGCAGCACGAGCCTGCCGACCTTCCACTTCCTCGGAAAGCGGCCACGCCGCATACAGGCGTCGAAGAGCTCGACGACCCTGGGCCCGAGGGCCTCCAGGGCTAGCGCCCACACCCTACCGGGTACCCCGTCGGGGCCCGGTGCTGTGCTCTTGGCGCGGAGCCGCTCCACCGCAGCCTCCAGCTCCGCCCGAGACACCTCGGGCACCGGGGCGCTCGAGCTCTCCAACGATGCAGCCGCCACGGGCGGCGGCGCCGAGTCGGCCCTCTCCGGGAAGAGAGTGGCGACAACGTTCTCCACCACCTCTGGTTGGAGACTCTGGGTCAGCGGAGGAGCCCAGGGGCGCAGCTGACCACGCACCGTCTTGTACGGGCGCCCCCAGGGATCCCTATTCAGGGTCTCCAACCACTCTCCCCACGACTCGGCCTTTGCCTCCCGTATGGCGATCTGCAGAGAGATGCATCTCTCCCTGTACGCGGCGTAGAGGCGGCTTTCCTCGGCGTCCACCCGCCTTCGCCGCCTTCTGTAATGGGTGTACTGGCGTCTGGCCGCTACGCACGCTTCGCGAAGCCGGCGCAGGTCCGCCGACCACCAGTACACCCATCTGCGGGGCGGGAGCGGTCTGGCGCGCGACATACCGGCGTCGCACACCTGCGCCATCGACTCGCTCAACCGCTCCGCTCGCCCGTCCACGTCGGCCGCCGGGCCCTCCGGCGCCGGTAGCCAAGCCTGGACGATGGACGCCTCGATGATGACGTCACCGTCCATGGTCTTGAGGGCCCAGCGCGGTCCGTCCCCACGCGGGGGCCGGCTCTGGGGAGCTCCAGGGTTGGCGGCGACCTCGTACCGGATATACCGGTGGTCCGAGAGCGTCTCCGCCTCCCCGAGCACCCTCCAGTTTCGGACACGGCGCGCAAGACACGGGGTCGCGAACGTTAGGTCCACGATGGAACCCCCGTTGTGCCGCACGCACGTGTCTACCGACCCCCGGTTTAGAAGAACTAAGCCCGACGTGGCAGCCCACTCCTCCAGTACCTCGCCCCGCGCATCGGTGACCGGGGAACCCCAAGCCGTCGACTTGGCGTTGAAGTCCCCGGCGACCAGCACCGGGATTGGGTGACTCTGGCCGACCAGAGCACCGACCTCGAGCAGGAGTTGCTCGAATGCGGCCAGGCTCCGGTTCGGCGAGAAGTACACGCCGACGATCGTCACGCCCATAAGGGTGACCGCGACGCATCCATGGCCCTTCGCTGATTTGTCGAAGGGCGGGGAGCCGGCGGCCGTCTGCGCGACGATCGCCACCGTGTCCTCCCGGTCACCAACCCAGTTGTCCCTGGCGGGGACGAGGTAAGGCTCCGCCACCACCGCCGCCTGGATCGACCACTCGGCCAGGCTCTGGTACAGAAGGTCCTGAGCTCTGGCCGAGTGGTTGAGGTTCGCCTGGAGAAGAGACATGGCCATACTTAATCTACGACCATGTCTGCGACCCTCTCGGCGCGCTCCACGTCAGCGGCGGACGGGCGGGCCGGCCGGGGGTGGGCTGTTGGGCCTTTCCCGGCGGGCTTCTTCCTCTTTTTCTTGCCGGCGGACTTGGCGGGGGCGGAAGCGGCACATGCTCCGCTACCCGCTCTATGGTCCGCCGGCTTCTGCTTCGCCTCGCACAGCGGGCAGCGTGGGGCTGCGGAACAGCCAGCCGCCTTGTGGCCCGGTTGACCGCAGCGATAGCAAACATCGCTGCGGTCCACCTCGGCGGTGCATTTGCTCCGGACGTGCCCCGAATCGAGGCACCGGTAGCACCGCAGGGGTCTGGCCTCAAGGAGGCTGACCCGGGCCGACACCCACCCCACCAGTAGCCGCCCGCTGGAGGCGACCTTCTTCGCCGCGGAAACCGGGCAGCGCACCCACGCCGTGCCGGGGCTGTCGGCGGAGAAGCGGCGGATCTCCCCGCACTTTACCTGGTCGGGGGGGCATTCCCCGTAGCGGGCCACCGCGGCCGCCACCTCCTCCGAGGACACCGCGTCATCCAGCTCGCTGATGCGCAGGTCTGCGCACTTCACGGGTCTGGAGACGCGGACCAGGTCCGCGGGAAGGACCTCCCGCAGTTTGCCCGCCAGCAGGTCCGCCTTCTCGCCGCTGTCAGCCCCGGGGATCTCGAGCATCCGGGCCCCCGTCACGGCGGTGCGGAATCGGAGACCCTTCAGGCCTAAGCCTTCGAGGTCGATCCTCCGCTTCGCCCCGTCGAGCACTTCCTTATAGGAGAGCTCCTTCCCCTCCACCGTGGCGCCCGGCTGGATGGTGATGGCCACCGCAGCCGAGCGCGGGGCGCGAAGCTTCGCCGCCGCGTTCTTCTTGGGCGGGGGCTTGTCCGCCGGTGCGCTGCCCTTTTTCCCCCGCTTGCCCCGCTTGCCCCGCTTGGCGGCCTCGGTCCACTGCTGGGACACGGCCGTCGTCGGGGGCTTCGGAGCGCCAGGTGTCGGCGCTGCCACCTCCGAGAACGCCTTGGGAGGCGCTTTCACCTTCTCCTTCTTCCCGGCCGCGGGAGCGGGAGCGGGAGGCGGAGCCTCAGCCCTTGCCCTGTCGGCGGCTAAAGGCGGCCAGAGGGGCGACTCGGGAGCGGGAGGCGAAGCCTTAGCCCTCGCCCTGTCGGCGGCCAAAGGCGGCCGGAGGCGTGGCTCGGGGGGGAGCCGCATCGTGAGCGCCTCGAGCTTGGCGTCCATCATTGTCCCCACTTCCACAATGATTGAACGCCTCAGCGAGGCGGAGTCCTCGCGACCGACTCCGCTCGGCTCGGCAGGCCTGACGAGGCTCGCCCGCAATTCCGCGATCTCCTTGCGGAGTTCGGCGACCTCGCTTTGCAGGCGAGCATTGGCCCTTTCGAGCCGAGCCGTCTCGTCCGTAGCGGACCGCTCTGCCAGCTCCGCTACGACCCCCAACAGGCTTGCAGAGGCCTCCTTGAGGTCCCTCTGCAGCGTGCCCTTAAGGTTGCGCGATTTTGTCGCAACCGCCTGGATAAGGAGCACGCTGTCCTCCGCCTTTTTCTTAAGCTCGGAGGTCGAGGGTCCGTCTTCGCCGCGTGAGAGCGACGACGAGTCGGACAGACACCTCGACCTCGACCGAGAGGGAGATCGGGATCGGACGTCCCGGGCCATCTCGGCCAGCTCCCTCTCCGCCTGGAGCTTCTCCTCCTCCCTCTGCGCCTTGAGATACGCCAGCTTCGCCTTAGCTAGGCCGACGTACTCCCCGGTTGTGGGCGGTCGCCCTCTCCCTCGTCTTGCGGGCACCGGAGTGGGAGCTTTCTTTTTTGAAATCTCCACCATCTCCGATGCCTCGACATCATCCCCTTTCAGGGACCGCTTCCGCGCATTGCGCCAGAAGCGTCCCGCCGTGTCGTCTCCGGACGACACCGACACCATGGTCGCCACCGAGGAGTCAGACTCCTCCTCCGCGATCTCCTGGGTCTCCTCATCTTTCGACATGCCAATCGTGTGCGTCTCAGTGTCCGTTGTGCGTTGTGCGTTGTTGTCGGTGTGGAAGGCTGGTGCCCCCCCCAGATACGCGGGGCAGACCGCACCCATCGTGGGCACGGTGAGGGATTCTCCGGCATCGGAGATGCCGGTACCCTCCTGGGGTAGTGTGTTAATTGCCGAACTTTCCATTTCATTTTTGTTGTTTTCTTTTTGTGAGCGGGGTGAGATCCCCTGCCTCTCGGGATTGGGTACCCCCCAAACATTCATCCCATCGCCAAAGCCAGAGCTTGGGATTAGGGTAATTTTTTATAGAGGTTTTCTTCCTCGCGGCCCCCACCGAAGTGGCGGCCCTCACCCCTGACGCCTACGGGTCAGGGAGCGAGTTGGCCGACGGTGGCCTAGGCCATGCTGCCGTGACCGACAGCCCGTCGCCCCCGCGTTAGGGTAGGTAAACCACATGGGTTTATCCCACCCTGGTCCCATCCACCATGCCCTCTGCTAAAGCAGAGGGACACGTGGAGAGACCCCACCACCTGGTCTCATCCGCATTATCCTCTGCTTGAGCAGAGGGGTACGTGGAGAGACCCCACCACGTGGTCTCATCCGCAGTGCCCTCTGATAAGTCAGAGGGGCACGTGGAGAGACACCGACTTTTGGTAATTTTTTAGAGAGGTTTTCTTCCTCGCGGCCCCCACCGAAGTGGCAGCCCTCACCCCTGACGCCTACGGGTCAGGGAGCGAGTTGGCCGACGGTGGCCTAGGCCATGCTGCCGTGACCGACAGCCCGTCGCCCCCGCGTTTGGGTGGGTGAACCTCAAGGGTTTTTCCCACCCTGGTCTCATCCACAGTGCCTTCTGATAAGTCAGAGGGACACGTGGAGAGACCCCACCCCATGGTCTCATCCGCACTAAGCGGAGAGACCCAACTGTGAGCCGCTCTTGGTCTGGCCCCTCCTTCCAAGCCTGTCCGTTATGGGAAACCCTGTACGGTATAGCCTTGGAGATCATCGGGACACGCAAGCCCCCCCACCACGACAAGGTGGCGGCCCCCGGGGGGGAACCTAACCTAACCTAACCTTTTTTTTTTTTTTTTTTTGTTGACGCTGGAAAATCCTCATGGATACCCGACAGGCGCGGGGGGGCGCTGTCGGGTTATGCCGGACTCTTACCGGCTAAAAACCAGCGGTGTTCCTCCTCACCGTCTTCCGGCGGAGCTGCGGGGACGCATTCGCACACTTCCGCTGCTCCGCCGACGGTTGCCCGGGCTCGGGCCCAACTTGTGGGGCGCTCATTTTTGGCGCCACTCACCATTCAAACTGGCGTGCCGGAACACGGGACACGCCAGCCGCCTCGGGGGTCACCTCCAACTGGGCGATGGTACCCCCCGGTTCCACCGCCCGGAGACCCCGGTTATGGGGGAAGACGGCGCTCGTGCGCCAGGCACCTCCGCCCAACTCTCTTCCGGCGGATTGGGTTAGAAAGAGGGTCGTCCTCCCTCACCCGCTCCGCCGCCTCCTTTTGCGCCATGACGCACTCACAAAACCGGAGCGCCGCCTTCCACGCTCTGTCGCTGCCGACCATGGCTCTCACGACGCCCGGCAGCGACAGGTCGTCCCCAATAACCGCCGCGAGGCTCGCCCGCGGCTCCGCCCACTCCGGGCACTCCGCCAGCGTGTGCTCCGCTGTGTCCTCCGGACACCCACAAGCGTGGCACACGCTGGTCGGCTCTCGACCCGCCACGCTGCACAGGTACCTGCCGAAGCAACCGTGCCCCGTCAGGACCTGCACAGCGCGGAAGGTGAGGGCCCCGTGTCGGCGATCGACCCACCTTTCCAGGACGGGCCGAATCGCCTCCACCGTTTTTTCTGCCGGCGGTCGGCTCCGCCAGCCTTTCCTTCCATTTCCGGAGGAGGACCTGACGGTCGAGTCGCCCCTGCCGCCCGGCCTCCTCCGGCTCTGGATCCACCTCATCGGCTCGTGCTGCTGCGCTGCGGCGCCAGTACGCTGCCGAGAGCACCTCCGCGTCCAGGTCCCACGGTGGGGTCCCGGCCAGGACGCATGCCGCCTCGCACGAGATGGTGCGATAACCTCTCACCACCCTGATCGCCATGACCCGTTGCGCTTGGCGCAGGAGGGTCCTGTTCTGGGCGATCAGGGTGTCCGCCCAGATCGGGGCCCCGTAGAGGGCCATCGACCGCACCACCCCGGCGTACAGCCGCCGGCATGCGACCGACGGTCCGCCCAGGTTCGGCAGCAGCCAGCTCAATGCGCCGGCCGCGCGCAACAACCTGGGGACTAACCGTCGGAAGTGCTCCCGGAAGTTCCACCGACTGTCGAGGACGACGCCCAGGTACCGCATCGTCGACTCGACAGCGATGGAAACGCCGCCGACCACCAGCCGGGATCCTGCGGGAGGGGCGCGTCGGGCTCCGTGGAAACACAGAGCCTCCGACTTTTCCAGCGCCACCTCCAGCCCCAGCCGGCGGATTCGGGCCACCACTTGGGCCACTCCGGCCGTCGCCAATAGGGCCGCCTCCCGGTACGTGGCGCCGCGGGACGTGACGAGGGTGTCGTCGGCGTAACAAGTTACGTCGACCCCCCGCAGATTAGCGCCCCGCAGCACCCAGTCGTAGCCGATGTTCCACAGCAACGGCCCAAGAACCGAACCCTGTGGAACACCGCACGTCATGACCCGGCGGCCCCACCCGTCGCGCGTCGGGTACACCACTTCCCTCTCGGAGAAGTAGTCGGTGAGGAGGCGACGCAGGTAGTCGGGCACGCGATGGTAGCCCAGCGCCGCCTCGATACAGCCCCAGGGGAGGGTGTTAAAGGCATTGGCGATGTCTAGAGACACCGCCAAGACGACCTCTCCCCGTAACACCGCCTCCTCCGAGAGGTCCCTCACACGCGCGATGGCGTCGACCGTCGAGCGGCCCCGGCGGAAACCGAATTGCCGGTCACTCAGCCCCGGCCCGACCCGTTCTAGGTGCCCGACGAGGCGCGCGGAAATAATCCGCTCGAAGAGCTTGCTCACCTCGTCGAGTAGCACTATGGGCCGGTATGCCGACGGCGAGTCCGCCGGGCGACCCTCCTTGCGCAGCAGCACGAGCCTGCCGATCTTCCACTTCCTCGGAAAGCGGCCACGCCGCATACAGGCGTCGAAGAGCTCAACGACCCTGGGCCCGAGGGCCTCCAGGGCTAGCGCCCACACCCTACCGGGTACCCCGTCGGGGCCCGGTGCTGTGCTCTTGGCGCGGAGCCGCTCCACCGCAGCCTCCAGCTCCGCCCGAGACACCTCGGGCACCGGGGCGCTCGAGCTCTCCGACGATGCAGCCGCCACGGGCGGCGGCGCCGAGTCGGCCCTCTCTGGGAAGAGAGTGGCGACAACTTTCTCCACCACCTCTGGTTGGAGACTCTGGGTCAGCGGAGGAGCCCAGGGGCGCAGCTTGCCACGCACCGTCTTGTACGGGCGCCCCCAGGGATCCCTATTCAGGGTCTCCAACCACTCTCCCCACGACTCGGCCTTTGCCTCCCGTATGGCGATCTGCAGAGAGACGCATCTCTCCCTGTACGCGGCGTAGAGGCGGCTTTCCTCGGCGTCCACCCGCCTTCGCCGCCTTCTGTAATGGGTGTACTGGCGTCTGGCCGCTACGCACGCTTCGCGAAGCCGGCGCAGGTCCGCCGACCACCAGTACACCCATCTGCGGGGCGGGAGCGGTCTGGCGCGTGACATACCGGCGTCGCACACCTGCGCCATCGACTCGCTCAACCGCTCCGCTCGCCCGTCCACGTCGGCCGCCGGGCCCTCCGGCGCCGGTAGCCAAGCCTGGACGATGGACGCCTCGATGATGACGTCACCGTCCATGGTCTTGAGGGCCCAGCGCGGTCCGTCCCCACGCGGGGGCCGGCTCTGGGGAGCTCCAGGGTTGGCGGCGACCTCGTACCGGATATACCGGTGGTCCGAGAGCGTCTCCGCCTCCCCGAGCACCCTCCAGTTTCGGACACGGCGCGCGAGACACGGGGTCGCGAACGTTAGGTCCACGATGGAACCCCCGTTGTGCCGCACGCACGTGTCTACCGACCCCCGGTTTAGAAGAACTAAGCCCGACGTGGCAGCCCACTCCTCCAGTACCTCGCCCCGCGCATCGGTGGCCGGGGAACCCCAAGCCGTCGACTTGGCGTTGAAGTCCCCGGCGACCAGCACCGGGATTGGGTGACTCTGGCCGACCAGAGCACCGACCTCGAGCAGGAATTGCTCGAATGCGGCCAGGCTCCGGTTCGGCGAGAAGTACACGCCGACGATCGTCACGCCCATAAGGGTGACCGCGACGCATCCATGGCCCTTCGCTGATTTGTCGAAGGGCGGGGAGCCGGCGGCCGTCTGCGCGACGATCGCCACCGTGTTCTCCCGGTCACCAACCCAGTTGTCCCTGGCGGGGACGAGGTAAGGCTCCGCCACCACCGCCGCCTGGATCGACCACTCGGCCAGGCTCTGGTACAAAAGGTCCTGAGCTCTGGCCGAGTGGTTGAGGTTTGCCTGGAGGAGAGACATGGCCATACTTAATCTACGACCATGTCTGCGACCCTCCCGGCGCGCTCCACGTCAGCGGCGGACGGGCGGGCCGGCCGGGGGTGGGCTGTTGGGCCTTTCCCGGCGGGCTTCTTCTTCTTTTTCTTGCCGGCGGACTTGGCGGGGGCGGAAGCGGCACATGCTCCGCTACCCGCTCTATGGTCCGCCGGCTTCTGCTTCGCCTCGCACAGCGGGCAGCGTGGGGCTGCGGAACAGCCAGCCGCCTTGTGGCCCGGTTGACCGCAGCGATAGCAGACATCGCTGCGGTCCACCTCGGCGGTGCATTTGCTCCGGACGTGCCCCGAATCGAGGCACCGGTAGCACCGCAGGGGTCTGGCCTCAAGGAGGCTGACCCGGGCCGACACCCACCCCACCAGTAGCCGCCCGCTGGAGGCGACCTTCTTCGCCGCGGAAACCGGGCAGCGCACCCACGCCGTGCCGGGGCTGTCGGCGGAGAAGCGGCGGATCTCCCCGCACTTTACCTGCTCGGGGGGGCATTCCCCGTAGCGGGCCACCGCGGCCGCCACCTCCTCCGAGGACACCGCGTCATCCAGCTCGCTGATGCGCAGGTCTGCGCACTTCACGGGTCTGGAGACGCGGACCAGGTCCGCGGGAAGGACCTCCCGCAGTTTGCCCGCCAGCAGGTCCGCCTTCTCGCCGCTGTCAGCCCCGGGGATCTCCAGCATGCGGGCCCCCGTCACGGCGGTGCGGAATCGGAGACCCTTCAGGCCTAAGCCTTCCAGGTCGATCCTCCGCTTCGCCCCGTCGAGCACGTCCTTATAGGAGAGCTCCTTCCCCTCCACCGTGGCGCCCGGCTGGATAGTGATGGCCACCGCAGCCGAGCGCGGGGCGCGAAGCTTCGCCGCCGCGTTCTTCTTGGGCGGGGGCTTGTCCGCCGGTGCGCTGCCCTTTTTCCCCCGCTTGCCCCGCTTGCCCCGCTTGGCGGCCTCGGTCCACTGCTGGGACACGGCCGTCGTCGGGGGCTTCGGAGCGCCAGGCGTCGGCGCTGCCACCTCCGAATACGCCTTGGGAGGCGCTTTTCCTTTCTGGGTCTTCTTCCCGGCCGCGGGGGCGGGAGCGGGAGAAGCAGCCTCAACCCTCGCCCTGTCGGCGGCCAAAGGCGGCCGGAGGGGCGGCTCGGGAGCGGGAGGCGCAGCCTTAGCCCTCGCCCTGTCGGCGGCCAAAGGCGGCCGGAGGCGTGGCTCGGGGGGGAGCCGCATCGCGAAAGCCTCGAGCTTGGCGTCCATCATGGTCCCCACTTCCACCACGATAGAACGCCTCAGCGAGTCGTCGCGATCGACTCCGCTCGGCTCGGCAGGCCTGACGAGGCTCGCCCGCAATTCCGCGATCTCCTTGCGGAGTTCGGCGACCTCGCTTTGCAGGCGAGCATTGGCCCTTTCGAGCCGAGCCGTCTCGTCCGTAGCGGACCGCTCTGCCAGCTCCGCTACGACCCCCATCAGGCTTGCAGAGGCCTCCTTGAGGTCCCTCTGCAGCGTGCCCTTCAGGTTGCGCGATTTTGTCGCAACAGCCTGAATGAGGAGCACGCTGTCCTCCGCCTTTTTCTTGAGCTCGGAGGTCGAGGGTCCGTCTTCGCCGCGTGAGAGCGACGACGAGTCGGACAGACACCTCGACCTCGACCGAGAGGGAGATCGGGATCGGACGTCCCGGGCCATCTCGGCCAGCTCCCTCTCTGCCTGGAGCTTCTCCTCCTCCCGCTGCGCCTTGAGGTACGCCAGCTTCGCCTTAGCTAGGCCGACGTACTCTCCGGTAGTGGGCGGTCGCCCTCTCCCTCTTCTTGCGGGCACCGGAGTGGGAGCTTTCTTTTTCTCGACCAACTCCGGTGCCTCCGCCTCGTCCCCTTTCAGGGACCGCTTCCGCGCATTGCGCCAGAAGCGTCCTGACGTGTCGTCCCCGGACGACACCGTCATCAGGGTCACCACGGAGGAGTCAGACTCCTCCGCAGTCTCCTGGGTCTCCTCATCTTTCGACATGCCAGCCGTGTGCGTCTCGGTGTCCGTGGTTCGTGCCTGTTCGTGGTTATTGGTCGTGTGGAACGCTGGTGCCCCCCCCAGATACGCGGGGCAGACCGCACCCAACGTGGGCGCGGTGAGGGATTCTCCGGCATCCGAAATGCCGGTACCCTCCTGGGGTAATCTGTTATTATCCGAACTTTCCATGTTTTTTGTTGTCTTTTTTAACGGGGTGAGCTCCCCGGCCCCTAGGGATTGGGTACCCCCCAACCATTCATCCCCTCGCCGAGACAACTTGGGATTAGGGTAATTTTTTATAGAGGTTTTCTTCCTCGCGGCCCCCACCGAAGTGGCGGCCCTCACCCCTGACGCCTACGGGTCAGGGAGCGAGTTGGCCGACGGTGGCCTAAGCCATGCTGCCGTAAACGACAGCCCGTCGCCCCCGCGTTAGGGTAGGTAAACCACATGGGTTTATCCCACCCTGGTCCCATCCACCGTGCTCTCTGCTAAAGCAGAGGGACACGTGGAGAGACCCCACCACGTAGTCTCATCCACAGTGCCCTCTGCCTAAGCAGAGGGGCACGTGGAGAGACACCAACTTGGGGTAATTTTTTAGAGAGGTTTTCTTCCTCGCGGCCCCCACCGAAGTGGCAGCCCTCACCCCTGACGCCTACGGGTCAGGGAGCGAGTTGGCCGACGGTGGCCTAGGCCATGCTGCCGTGACCGACAGCCCGTCGCCCTCGCGTTTGGGTGGGTAAACCCCAAGGGTTTTTCCCACCCTGGTCTCATCCACAGTGCCTTCTGATATGTCAGAGGGACACGTGGAGAGACCCCACCCCATGGTCTCATCCGCACTAGGCGGAGAGACCCAACTGTGAGCCGCTCTTGGTCTGGCCCCTCCTTCCAAGCCTGTCCGTTATGGGAAGCCCTGTACGGCATAGCCTTGGAGATCATCGGGACACGCAAGCCCCCCCACCACGACAAGGTGGCGGCCCCCGGGGGGGAACCTAACCTAACCTAACCTAACCTAACCTAACCTAACCTAACCTAACCTAACCTAACCCAGTTCCGAGCCATCCGCCGTCGCGAACGCCACGCTATATTTAACCTCATTTTATTTAAAATTTTTTAACCGGGTAAAAGTTGTCGGATTTCAGTGAACTAAACGTTGAATTGTGTAGTTTTGTGCCCTCTATAAAGTGCAACAAAATCCATAAGAGTGTGACCAAAAACAAGTGACTTGCAAGCCAAAAACTGGAATTTGACCACACCCTAAGAGGTTGGAAAAACTTAAAAGTGAATACGCTGCTAAAACTTGATCAGTGACGTAGTGTTTTTTCGACACAATTACACGCGTCTTGGAAAGACCTACAATTTGACGTGACTTGCCGATTTTTCCGGTTTCAAAATCGGGAGAAATTGGCTAAAAACTAAAAACCGAAAAACACGAGGTCCTGGAAATCTTGGAGCTGGAACCAATTTACACAAAGGTTTGGAAAGAGGACCCCAAGAGCAACTCGGATCAGCTTTCAAATTGGAAAAAAGTGAAAAACTGAGGGAGCTACACGGGAAAACAGGAACAAAAAATAGTTGACAATATTCCAGGTCAATTATTTTTAGATCTTCAGCGGTGACCCCCTACTTTTATGGTCTAAATAGATAGCCTGTTTCATCCTCTTTACAACGACACCCTGCACATTAAATTCTACCATCGGCGCGCGAAGTTACACCAACTTTAGTCAGGCGGGAGCCACTAAAACCGAAGTAAACAACTTTTTCGGCGCCGACTGAACTGGTCCTGACTTCGCAACCCCTGAGCCAAATTCAAAAATCCTGGGCAGCAGGGTGTTCAGGAATACCTACCCAAGAAGCCTCAAGAGTATCCTGGATCCTGAGAAAATACTAACGTAGGTACTACTGCTAAATATAAAATTTTTTGTAAGAATTATCACTAAAATTCAATTTGTAACCCCTCCCGAGGGAGAACTAAGTCACCCCCACCCACTACGTTTTCACCCCTACATTGACAAATTCGTAGTATACAACATATCAAAATTTCAGCCATATAGGTCAAGTAGTCTACGAGCTACATACATTTAGATAAAAGGTAGAAATCGTAAAAACGCTAATAAATTTGTACTTTTTCTAAATTTTCAAAATTTCACCCCCCCTTTTTGACTTTTTGAGCTAGAAGTTTCTGCGAAATCAGTTTGAGCCAAAGCTCACAAAGTCTCAAAAAACCGCGAAGCTCTAGCTCTAAAAACAAAAAAGTAGTGTTTCAAATTGTTATCGGAAATATGGTTAACTTCCATTAGTTACTGTAACTTCGTGTAGTTTACTTATACTCTTACCACTGACTTAGTTCTGTTTCGGCTTGTTTCTGCTTCTTTTGAACGACTGTATTAAGTTATTTCTGTTGCTTAAATCATAACTCATATTTTACAAAACTTAAATCTTGAATTTAAGTTTAAATCTTAAATTTAAACTTAAATCTTAAATTTAAATTTGTGTCACGTGCATCTTCTTACAGTACTTCCCCCCCCCGAATTGCTTTACCTCCCCTCAATTTCTAGACCCCCCGCAACCTACCTCTCCCCCCTCCCCCACCACCCCCTCACCCCCTCAAAAATTTTTTTTTGATATTTAGAATCTGTCAAGTCCCAGAAATACCTAGGTACTTTGGCCAAGAAGATAGGGGGCGTGGTTCTCGAGATATTCCAACGGGAAGTTTGGAAAAACCAAAAATCCTGGATATCTCGGGAACGGTGCGTCCTAGACGATTTTTGACCAAAATTCCGAACCCCCCTCCCTATCTACCCACCCCCTAAACTTTATTACATAAAGTTTATCCGACCCTCCCCCCTCCCCCTGCACCAATAACCCCCCCCACCCCCCTTCCCCTTAGAGGATTTTGTAGACAAGTGGCTACAAATTTGTAGCCAAGTGGCTACAAAAATTTTTTTTTTGAGAATCACCTTCCTTGCATCATTCTACACCTCCTCCTCAAATCCATTACCACTCAACTACCCCCCTACCCCTTCCTCACCCCCTCAAAAAATTTTTCTTCGATTTTTGGCACCAGGGGACAGCAAGCCATATAGGTAAACCTATCCTAACCCTCCCCACCCACTGGACCCCTAACCCCCCACCTCCATCCCCTCAACGGCGGCACTAGGTTGTGGCACCTAAGGCGGATAAATTGGAGTATGTAAAATTAACTCGATTGTCTTTTATTTTATACCTAATTGTATTGGTTACTATCACTGTATTCTGGACGGTATTTTTTGTATTGTTTGTATTTAAGTGGCAAAACCAAAATTCTTAAATTGTTCTGTATCTTATACCCATTCATATTGGGTCGTATAGCACTGTATTTTTGGACTGTATTTCTTTGTATTTCTTTGTATTTTTGTATTTAGATGGTAAAAATCAAAATTCTAAATTTATTTTGACCAATATTACTTGGCTCGAATACATTAAATTGACAGTTAGAGAGACTTTTTACACCTCTCTGACCACCTTTTGACCTAAGACAAGTTGGCTCGGGCAGTCAAACATTAGGACAAAGGAACACTTAAACTTAAGTGTACCTAAGTGACAGTCGGAGAGATCATTTACACCTCACCGACCACTATTTTTCAGCGACCGCATACGAGGTATACACAAAATACCTATTTAGTTTTAATTTATCTGTCTTTTATATCTTGTTTTAGTAACTGTCCCATATATTTCTTTTAGCTTCTTTGTTTTATACAATTCTATACACTCTATTTTATTTTATTGACTTTTTAGACAGACCCCACAGGACTTAACGCTTTTCGTTACCCTGTTAAATATATACTTTTATTCTTAACGGACAAGTCCCCTGACACTAACGAATAATGTATGCTGCAAACCGAACCCCAATAAAAAAGAGCGCCGATACAGAAAATCACCAGAAGCCACAAATTGCCATGGAGAGGGCAGGCCCCTCCGAGCCCAAGCCTAACGTACGGAGGAGTATTGGCGAGTGGGAGTCCGGGACAGCAGGAGAGGCTGTAAACCCCACCATTAAACGCAGAGTGTCCGGAAAAACTGACCCCCCTCCAGTATCAGCACCCGCAAAGCATAAGTACCCTAATAAGCTTGCCGAGGCAAAGGCTTGCCTGATCAAAGGCAAAACGCTTCTAGGTGAATCTAGAAACATCAAAGCGGAGATCAAGGCTGGAGTCTCACAAGCCTTAGAAAGGCTGTACCAGATTATACGGGATGGGCTAGAGTCTAGAGAAACCTCTGAGCAGCAAACGGAAGATCGGGAAGGAAAGAAGCAGTCAGAAACGGCCGATAAAGAGCAAATACCAGGAACCGCGCATAGCGAGGTGATGGAAGCGCTTATGAAAACTATTAAAGAACACACAGAGGCAATGGAAGAACTAAAGAGCCACACCCTAACTCTGACTGCAGAAATTAAACAAATCCCGCGACAAGATGAAAACGAGGAAGGCCCATTAAAGACGGGAATTACCCAAATTATGAACTCGATCGTTGAACTACAACAGAATCTGGACACTCGAGTCATACCGCAGCCTACCTACGTGGAGGCACTCAAACGGCCAAAACCACAACCAGCACCCCTGCATACAATTATCGTCACATCGGACGACAAAGAGGACACCGGGAACGACCTTATGGTGAAGATCAGGGGTGCTGTGGACGCAAAAAACAGTGGTATACGTGTGGATAGGCTGCGGAAGGCGAGAGACCAGAAGGTCATAATAAGTTGTCACAACAAAGAGGAGCTAAGTAGGGTTAGTGAAGCTGTCAGGACGAATAACCTCCAGGTCAAAGAAGCCAAACAAAAAGACCCACTTATTATAGTGAGGGACGTTTTGGCTGTCCACACGGATGAGGAGATCGTCCAGGCACTGAAAAAACAGAACAGCCAACTCCTGAAAAACATAGAAGAACAAGACGACAGAGTTGTAGTGAAATATAGGAGAAAAGCAAGGAACCCGCACACAAACCACATAATAATGCAGGTATCTCCTACCATATGGCAGCGTCTGACCACTGCTGGTCTCATACATATAGACCTGCAGCGAGTAAGAGTGGAGGACCAGTCCCCACTAATACAGTGTTCTCTGTGTCTGGGATACGGACACACCAGACGGCTATGTAAGGATACCACAGAAAAATGCAGCCACTGTGGCGGGCCGCATATGTTTGGGGAGTGCCCCGATCGCACTATAAATCTTCCTGCAAAGTGCTGCAATTGTAGCCAAGCGAGGCTCTCGGAAACCGAGCACAATGCATTCGCACAGGCATGCCCCATTAGGCGAAAGTGGGATGCGCTAGCCAGAGCAACTACAGCCTATTGCTAAAGGCTTCCCCGGGCACCAAACGACAGCGAATACTAATACCCCACGAACAAACATCTATAGAGTAATGCAGGCTAATCTACAGAGGAAGAACTTGGCTACAGCCGAGATTATGGTCGAGGCAAACAAAAGGAAAACAGCTATCATTCTGCTCCAGGAACCCTACGTGGGTAGCTCAAAGTGTATGAAGAACTTCGCGGGAGCTAGGATCTTCCAGAGTGCGAATCCTGGGGAATCAACGGTCAAGGCTGCCATCGCGATTCTTGACCGGGATCTCGATGTGATACAATATCCTCAATTTACCACAACGAACATCACAGTGGTAGGGATTCGCACCCGGGCTTGGGAGATCATAGCAATTTCATACTACTTTGAGCCTGACCAACCCATAGGGCCATACCTGGAGCAGATTAAGAAAATACAAGAAAAACTGAAGCCCAAATTACTCTTGATAGGGGGGGATGCTAACGCAAAGAATGTTTGGTGGGGTAGCAATGTAGATGACTATAGGGGGGAAGAAATGCACGGAACCATGGAAGAATTGGGTCTGCAGGTACTAAATGAAGGAGATGTGCCAACATATGACACCATCAGAGGAGAACGGCGGTACACAAGCCACATCGACGTTACTGCATGCACAAGCGAGATGCTTGATCTAGTAGAGGACTGGAAAGTGGACGAAAAGGTCACAAGTTCTGACCATAACACAATTACTTTTAACATCCGGCTAACTAGGGCAGAGGGAATGAGCATCCAGAGAACCACGCGTATCTATAATACTAAAAAGGCTAATTGGATTCAGTTTAGCATTAAACTGAAACAATTTAAGCAAGAAATGGAAGTCACCAAAGAGAAAGTGGAAGGTATAACCAACAAAAGGGATTTGGACAACCTAACGGAAGAGTACTCGAACATGATTAAACGGGCATGTGAAGAGGCACTTCCGAAAAGGAAGTCCAAAGAAAAACTTTCCCTACCCTGGATGTCTCATGAACTCTACCTAATGAAAAAAGAAGTCCTCACCATAAAACGTAGAATCCGCTGTGCAGCCGCGGTCAGGAGAGCGAAGGTAGTTACTGAGTACCTGCAGAAGAAGGGAGAATACGAGGAAAAGGTCAAGCAAGCTCAAATTGAGAGCTGGAAGGAGTTCTGCAGCAAACAAGATAAAGAGGGAGTGTGGGAGGGAATCTACAGAGTGATTGGACGGACCGCCAAGCGCCACGAAGATCTGCCGCTTATTAAGGACGGGAGGACGCTGGATTTAAAGGAATCTGTAAAACTATTGACAGAGTCATTCTATCCGGATGACTCCAGCAAAGGAGAAACGGCAGAACACGGAAGAACGAGAGCCGAGGCAGAGCGCGTCAATAGTCAGACAATTGAAGACAACCTTGATCCACCGTTCACAAAGCAAGAACTCAGATCCGCAGTGGTGAGTTTCAACCCGAAAAAAGCCCCAGGAGCAGATGGCTTCACGGCCGATATCTGTGAAAGGGCAATAGCTGACGACCCGGACTTTTTCCTGTCACTGGTAAACAAATGCCTTGAACTGGAGCACTTTCCAACCATTTGGAAAGAGGCAACGGTCGTGGTCCTACGTAAGCCTGGGAAGGAAGACTACACAAACCCCAAGGCTTATAGACCAATAGGGTTGTTGCCAGTGATGGGAAAAATACTGGAAAAACTGATCGTAGGTAGGCTGAAATGGCATATACTTCCCAGGATAAGTACTCGCCAATATGGATTCATGCCCCAAAGAAGCACTGAGGATGCCCTCTATGACCTAGTGAACCATATACGCCGAAAGGTAGAGGCCAAGAAAATTGTAACCATCATATCACTGGACATAGAGGGTGCCTTTGACAATGCTTGGTGGCCTGCAATTAGAGTCCGATTGGCTGAGGAAAGGTGTCCTATCAACATAAGAAGAGTCCTGGACAGCTACCTACGAGACAGGAAAGTCGCGGTTAGATACGGGGGGGAACAATATTCGAAAAACACATCAAAAGGTTGTGTACAGGGCTCGATTGGCGGTCCCATCCTATGGAACATACTACTGGACCCTCTCATCAAAGGACTTGAGAATAGGGGAGACTACTGTCAGGCCTTCGCGGATGACGTAGTCCTCGTATTTGACGGAGATACGGCCCTTGATATACAGATGCATGCCAATGCCGCCCTCGCCTATGTTCGGAGTTGGGGCGTTGAAAACAAGCTAAACTTTGGGCCATCCAAGACCAAGGCCATGGTTATTACGAGAAAGCTCAAGTTTGACGTCCCGATGCTGAGGATGGGCGGGGTCGACATTGGCATGTCTGATAACATTAAAATCCTAGGACTCTATATAGATGATAAGCTGACCTTCAACAAACACGTCACTGAACAGTGTAAGAAGGCAGCTGACATTTACAAGCAACTTTCTAGAGCAGCTAGGATTAGCTGGGGACTCCACCCAGAGGTAATTCGGACCATATACACAGCAGCAGTGGAACCGGTCATAATGTATGCCTCCAGCGTTTGGGCAGCAGCAACAAACAAATTAGGGATACAGAAACGCCTAAACAGTGTGCAACGGGGCTTTGCACAAAAGTTGACGAGAGCGTACAGGACGGTCTCTTTGAACTCTGCCCTGGTTCTGTCTGGGCTACTTCCGCTAGACCTTCGGGTTAGAGAGGCTGCTGCTCTCTATGAGACCAAGCGCGGGATACCCAGGACGGGACTAGGGGATAGAGAAGTGGAGCGAGTCACTGCATATGACAAAATACCTCACCCGGCGGAACATATGAACCTCGGGTTCATAAGCCTGATAAACCAAGAGGAGGTCAATTGCCAAAACCTACAAGCAATAAGGATTTTTACAGATGGCAGCAAAATTGACGGCAAGGTTGGGGCAGCTCTGTCCATATGGAACAGAGAGACCGAAACCAAAGCCGTCAAATTAAGTCTGTCATCGTATTGCACTGTTTATCAGGCGGAACTCCTGGCAATATGTGAATCTACCGAGGTTATCCTGAAACATCAAGAAACAAGTTTTGGCATATACAGTGACTCGAGATCTGCCTTAGAGACCGTCGTGAACAACGCCACAAAGCATCACTTGGCCGTAAGAGCGCGAGCCAACTTAAAGACAGGAAAGGCCCAAGGTAAGGAAATATCCCTATTTTGGATCAAGGCCCATGCTGGCCTGGAAGGAAATGAAAGAGCCGACGAACTGGCAAAAGAGGCAGCACTTAAAACGAAAACTAGGCCGAACTATGATCTCTGTCCGATATCATTTGTCAAGCGACGGATTCGGGAGGAATCGATTGACGAGTGGAACCGGAGATATGAGAGGGCCGAAACAGCTGCAACAACCAAGTTGTTCTTCCCGAACGCTGTGGAGGCATACAGAATAGTAAGGAAACTAACACTGACGGGTATACTTACACAGGTGCTAACAGGACACGGGGGTTTCGCCCATTACTTGCACAGATTCGGTTGTAAAGACAACCCGTCATGTATATGTGACCCGGAAATAGAAGAAACCATAGTACACCTCTTGTTTGACTGTCCCTCTAACTTGTCTCTAAAACACGACTTTGAACATAAATTACAGGAAACAATAGATAGAAATAATATAAGCGACGTATTAAAAGACGAAAGAAAAAGAAATACATTTTTAGAATATTCCACAGAAGTAGCAAAGAAAGCAATAAAAAGAAATAAGTAAGCAATACAAAATATGATCATTATATATATTGGGATATATATAATGTATGCATATATATAATTAAAAGTAAGATAACATAAAAGTAAATAAATAAGAATGCTATAGAATAAGAAAAGTATGAATTATAAGTAAGTCATGATAATCTTAGAAATTGTCCTAGATTTATCTAAAGTTTAAGTAGACTAAGAATTAAAAATCTGTAACAGAATTAAGAAAGGAAATTAAGCACAAAACACATGTAATAAAAATAAGTAAAATGTCGACAATAGAAAATAAGATACTAAAATAATAATAAATGTAAAATTAAAAGTGTAGACGCAGTTGAGAATAAGAAATAGTTGTTAAGTAGTAATAATATAATTAAGATGGTTCCAATTTGTAAAAACTTCCCTATGCTGTTTTCAAAATAAAGTTAAAAAGGGCCCTGACGAGCTATGTCAGGGGTGTTTTATTATAGCTCGCGGGCCGGGCCAGTACAGCGCCCGGACAGGATTAAAAAAAAAAAAAAAAAAAAAAAAAAAAAAAAAAAAAAAAAAAAAAAAAAAAAACCTAACCTAACCTAACCTAACCTAACCTAACCTAACCTAACCTAACCTAACCTAACCTAACCTAACCCAGTAAGCACCTCGCGCTCATACAAACAACAATAGCTCCGCGATTAAAAATCAATAAAATCGGCAATATTCCATCCACAGTGCAAAAGTGTCTTCCAAGTGATAAGCAAGTGTGTGACTCGCCAGGATTCGTGTGCGCAAGCGTCTCCTCCTGAGGACTTCGGAGCAGCAGACCCTCAACTTTGAACAGCATCTCCAAGGTAACCCAGACACATCGGGGAAAACCGACACTACGTCGTGTTAGGAACTGCTAAGAGCTACTCAACGACGCAAAAATCTCTGAAAAACTCCAACTATTTTCGGAGATACGGCGTACGGAAAACTGTGAAAACCACGTGGTCATTAACAACCACGCGGTCGGAACATAACCTAACACGCACGTGGTCGAGATACATCGCGTTCTGCTCGCGCTCCGGTCCCGGCCCCAAGACTGCGCCCCTACAACCTCGGACGCCGCACACCAGCCACACCAGAGCCACCAACGACCCCCGAGGGAACTCCGGGAAGGGAAGACCTACACCCAGCGTGTTTGGGCTCCCCTAAACCAGCTCGACGAGGACTCTCCACCAAGTAAGGAGCACACCACCCTCACCCCCAACCACCCTCCCCCTCCACCCAATACCCCCCACCCCCGCAAACGTCACCAGCGGTGATACACCTAGCACCCCAAGAGAGGAACCCCTCTTAAACACCACCCCCCCACCCCGCACCCCTGCGACACCCCTGCGACACCCCCTAAACACACCCCTGTCACATCGACTGCCAGATCGTCAGTCAGCGAGGACTCAGCCGAGTTGCCGCCGCAACCGATAACACCAACGGAAACGGAAATCGCACCAACGGAAGTCTCTGATAGTTCCAAGAATCCAGCTCTCGACAGAGTGGCGTCGTGGGAGACGGCCGACCTCCCCCCCCGCCCAATAGTGTCGGACGATGAGTTCTCGGACACGTCCATTGCCTCTGAGGCACAACATCAAGGACGTCCGAGCATCATCAGAACCACCCACAAAAGGAGGGGGGTCGAGATGGACCTCGCGAACAAATTGGCCAACGAGCAGCTCCAGAGGGCCAAAGACGCGCTAGAGGCTGCAGGCAACATGAAACGAGAGTGCAAGATCATCACTCTCGAATGCCTGCAGACGATGTATGAGACCGTCTTGGCTTTGTCAGACTCCAGGTCTAGGCACAGATTTAACTTAGAAAAGGAAAGGACCCGCCATGCCCACGAACTGGTCAGGGTGGAAAGAGCCCATGGAAAAGTAATGGCAGAGACCATAAAAGCCCTGACCCAGGAAATGAGGCAGGCCCGCACCGACATCAGCGGGAACCTGGAGGAGACTAAAGCCATCCGGAGTTGGTTAGGCTACGAAACCCAGGAGCCATATAGCCAGATAAAGACCCTGGCAATTACGATCCAAAGAATAGAGCTGGCGATGAAGGAAACACTAGCTGTTGCAATGAGGAACATGGAGGAAAAGAGGCCGCAAGATCTCGAGCCTCTCATGGAAAGCCACGCTAAACTGGCGACGAGCGTGTCCTCCATCTCGGCACAGCTAGACGTCCTCAGAAAAGACCTTGAAAAACTCAAAGCCAGCTCTGATATCCTCTTGGATAAAAACAACAAAATAGAGGAACACGTAGCCAACCCTCCCATAGACCTCCGCGAACCCCCTAAGGAGCTGCAGGAGATAAAACAAAAGTTAGACCATATGGAAAGTGAAATAACAAAGACCCCAAAAACGGCCCCGCCACAGGACATTAACGAGCACCTGCAGCCAATAACGGAGCGCCTTGAAATAATGTCCTCAGAACTGAGGACAATGAGGGAACAAAAAGAAAAGACACCACCCCCAGCCCTCAGCATAGGTACGGAGTTAGCCATACAGGAACTGGCAAAAGCATCAACATCCGCAAAACCGACCTATGCCAAGGCGCTCGCAAAGCCCGCACCACCAAAGCCCAGCCCAAACCATACGCTGATCGTTTCATCGACGGACCCAAAAAAGACTGGGGAAAACGTAATTGAAACGATCAGAGTGGCACTGGACCTAAGAAAGACCGGAGCTAAGGTGGACCGGGTGAGAAAAGGTAAGAACCAAAAGGTAATATTGAGCTGCAGGACAAAAGAAGACATGTCCCTAATCCATAGCAAAGTGGCCGCGGACAAAGACCTCAAGGTCGAAGTGGCTAGAACCAACAACCCACTAGCCAAAATCAAAGACGTCATGGCCTATCACACCGACCAGGAGATAGTAGAACACCTAATCGCACAGAACCAACACCTACTGAGCGATGTCGGTGAGAAGGACATGACGATCCGCGTCCGCTACAGGAAAAAAGCACGGAACGCGCTAGAATGCCACCCGATCCTGGAGCTCTCCCCGATACTCCATAAAAAGTTAACGGAGGCCGGCAACGTCTATATTGGCCTCCAAAGAAGACCCATAGTGGATCAATCCCCGTTAGTACAGTGCAGCAGGTGCCTGGGCTATGGCCACACAAGGGCCATATGCAAAGAAAAGGACCAAGTATGCAGTTACTGCGGGGATACCCACGCGTGGGAGAAATGCCCGAGCAGGCAAGCGCAGAAAGCACCAGCCTGCATAAACTGCCACCGGGCAAATGGGAAGAGCGAAGGAGCACACCAGGCATTCAGCGATGAATGTCCTGAGCGTGTAAAATGGGATGCAATAGCGCGGTCTCGCATAACATATTGCTAAGGGCACCCTGGGACACAGGTCTTCCACGAACGACCCCGACAGACCAAGCCTGCGGATAATTCAAGCTAATCTGCAGAGATCTAAGCTGGCGACAGCTGAACTGGTTCAAGCCGCAAAAAAGAGAGGCACCCACATCGCCCTCGTTCAAGAACCGTACGTGGGAAAGGAGGGTACGGTCGGACAATACCCGGGAACAAAAGTCATCCAGTGTTCCCAGAACAGGCAAAAACCAGTGAAGGCAGCAATACTCGTATTCGGAGAACAGCTGGAAATCATCCACGATCCCCAACTGGTCACCGAAACTGAGGCGGCAGCCCTCATAACAGCGGGCCAGCTTAAGATAGGAATGGTGTCGGTTTACTTCGAGGGAGACCAAGATATAGAGCCCTACCTGGCGCGCACACGAACAGCATGCCAGGGGCTCAAAACACCAAATGTCATTGTGGCGGGCGACGTTAACGCCTGGAGCTATTGGTGGGGAAGCAGCCATGAAAATCCTAGAGGGACTGCCTACAGCACCTTCCTCAATGACATGGATCTAGAGGTCCTTAACACCGGAAGAACACCGACCTTCGAAACCTACAGGGGCGACAGACTGTTCACCAGCATAGTGGACGTAACGGCCTGCAGCCAGTCGCTCCTAGGTAGAGTTGAGGACTGGAGGGTGAACGGAGATATAACAACCTCGGACCACAATGCCATAATATTCGAGTTGCGTTTGGATGCGACACCAAGACCAACAAGGGCCGCAACCACGCGCACATATAACACGAAGAAGGCGAAATGGTCCGAATTCCGATCACACCTCAAGACACTCCTAGGGGATAACAACATCACCCCAAAGACCATCAACGAAGGAAAATCTCCCGAAGACCTAGAGACCATGATCACGGTATATACATCGGCCATACAGGAAGCGTGCGAGGCAGCGATACCCAAAATAGGGCCTTGGAAGGGGAATGCAAGACTGCCTTGGTGGTCCAAGACCCTAGAAGAGGCCCTAAAAGACACAAAACGGAAGAAAAGAAGAATAAGGAACGCTGCGCCCCACCGCAGAGAGATGGTAATTCAGGAGTACCTGAAGGCAAAGGAAGCATACACGCAAATGGCACAGGATGCGCAAACTAAGAGCTGGAAGGAATTCTGCACCACACAGGAGAGGGAGAGCATGTGGGACGGGATCTACAGGGTCATAAGAAGAACGGCGAGGAGGCAAGAAGACCTACTGCTGCAGGATGCCAGCGGTCAAACGCTGACCCCCAACGAATCAGCAGAACTCCTCGCAAACACGTTCTACCCCGAGGACTCCATAACGAAAGATGACCAGTACCACACGCAACTCCGAAGGTTAACGGAGGAACAACCAGAAACACCAGTGCAGCTGTCAGCGGACGACCCAAAGTTTACTTCAGCAGAACTTGAGATGGTGCTGAAGTCGCTAAACCCCAAGAAGGCCCCAGGGAGCGATGGGTTGACCGCAGACATATGCACGGCGGCAATAAACTGCGACAGGGAAGTGTTTATGGCTATAGCGAACAAGTGCTTAGAGCAAATGCACTTCCCCAAGCAATGGAAAACCGCCCACGTTGTTATCCTCCGCAAGCCGGGAAAGGACGACTACACCAGACCTAAGTCGTACCGACCCATCGGCCTACTATCAGTCATGGGTAAAATTATAGAAAAACTCATGGTAGGCCGAATCCAGTGGCACATCCTTCCAACTCTTAATAAAGCGCAATATGGCTTCCAGCCGCAGCGCGGAACCGAGGACGCCCTCTACGACCTTATGGTACACGTGCGATCTGAAGTGGACAAGAAGAAGATTGTACTGATGGTATCATTGGACATAGAGGGCGCCTTCGACAACGCGTGGTGGCCCGCTCTAAAATACCAATTAATAAAAAGGAAGTGCCCCAGAAACTTATACGCAATGGTCAGCTCATACCTCAAAGACCGCAAGGTCAAAGTCAACTATGCCGGGGCGTCGTACGAAAAAGACACGACGAAAGGATGCGTCCAGGGATCCATTGGAGGACCAACTTTTTGGAACATTATCCTGGACCCACTCCTCGACCATCTCTCCGGCAATGAGGTATACTGCCAGGCGTTCGCGGACGATATCGTACTAGTGTTCTCAAGTGCCAAAATTGAGACCTTGGAAAGCGCGGCCAACAAAGCGCTGACAGATGTAGTCAAATGGGGGGCACGTAACAAGCTCAGTTTCGCAGCGCAAAAGACCAACGCGCTGCTCATCACAAAGAAACTGAAGTACGACCCCCCAAAGCTCTATATGTCGGGCACCCAACTACATCTGGTGAAAGAGATGAAACTCCTCGGTCTCATCATAGACAACAAGCTCACCTTCAAATCGCACGTGGCTGCAACATGCAAAAAGGCAGCAGACATATACAAACAGCTAGCGTGCGCAGCGAAGGTGACTTGGGGCCTTAACACAGAGATAGTACGCACCATCTATGTAGCGGTAATAGAACCGATAGTGACATATGCCTCCAGCGTATGGTCCCAGGCGACAGACCTTCAAATGAATAAAAATCAGTTGGAGGCGCTGCAAAGGGGCTTCGCGCAAAAGACCTGCAAGGCATACAGAACCGTGTCACTTACCGCTGCACTCGTCCTTTCTGGGCTACTTCCTTTAGACCTCAGGATCCAAGAAGCGGCAAGCCTGTACAAGGCAAAAAAGAACATATCAACAGACTACTTACCATCAGGAAGAAAACTGGAACGCGCGGTGAGGCACGAAGACCTACCTCACCCCTCTGCACTCACCACCATCAATTATAAAGTGCTAGAGAGCGTAGATCCCGAGATCCTAGCCACCAATCACATAGTCGGACACCAGATCTACACCGACGGCAGCAAAATAGAAGGTAAGACTGGTGCTGCATTGACATGGTGGAAGGATGGGAAAGAAACCAGCTTTTCGACCTTTAGTCTGGATCCCTCCTGCACAGTGTTCCAAGCCGAACTGTACGCTCTACACAAGGCCGTGGAACAAGTGGTTTCGAGCGGCGTGATGGAAGTAAACATCATGAGCGATTCAAGATCTTCGCTGGAACTGCTCGAAAACCCAAAACCATCTCATCCCCTGGCCAAAGTTATAAAAGACAATATCAGGGGACTCAGGAGGGAAGGCAAATATGTTCGGCTGTTCTGGATCAGAGCTCACATCGGGACCGCCGGAAATGAAAGGGCAGACGAATTGGCAAAAACAGCCGCCAAGAACACGTCCGGAACACCAGACTACGCTGAAATACCGTTGTCCTACGTCAAAAGAAAGATCAGGGAGGAAACGATCCTTAGATGGCAGGATCGCTACACCACCTCAACCACTGGGTCAACCACGAAGATCTTCTTCCCGAACGTGGGCCAAGCCTACCCGATCATAAGGAAGACAAGGTTGACACAGACTCAGGTGCAAGCCTTGACAGGACACGGTGGCATGGGAGAATATTTGCACCGGTTTAAGTTAAAAGACAGTCCCGGATGCGAATGCGACCCGAGCGTTAGCGAAACAGTCTGGCACGTGATCTTGGAATGCCCCAGGTTTCTGGCGATCCGGATGGAGACAGAGGTCAAAATTGGTGTTAAGCTGGAGAAGCTAATCCTGAGTAACATCTTGGCAACAGAAGAAAAAAGAAAGTGCTTCCTTGAATACCTGGACTCCATCTTCCGGGTAGTTGCCAGAAGGAACTCCACATTACCGCGGACAGCAACAAACAACACAGAAACCCCGCGACCAAACGAGGACCACAACCCGCGACCGAGAATACCCCTCGACAACACCATGGCAGCATTTAGCAACTTGCTCCAAAATGCTGAACGAGGGGAACCAGAACTGAGAATCCGGGGAGTGGCACTCTTCATGGACAATAATGAAGAAAGGTTCGGCATAAGCTTCTGTAATACAAAATGCTCAGGCAGAGTGGCCATTTCACCGGGTCTAGCGGCTCTCCTGAACGGCAGTACTTTCAAAGCAACAATGAAGCGCAGCACATACAACGCGCTATCCGAAATCTCGGTGGCTAACAGGCGCTGCAAAATAGTGCGGTCAAGAAACAAAACAATCGCACTATTTGAAGGGAGCGACAATGAGACCCAGTTCGCCCAAGCGTGCGCAGTGCTACTGAGACTAGGAGAACCGGGCGAAGAAGTGCCAAGGAAAATAAGTCTGGATGCTATGGTGGTGGGTTATATAAAGGGTCGAGCGGAAGATCACGCAGGGAGCATCAAAGCCTCTGAAAAACACGAGGTCGTGGTGTATGAGGACCGGGGCGAAAACCTCAGTTTCCTCAAACCACGCCAAAGGTGCTCAACTTCCGCTCAAGATCCGGTGGACAGATGGGGACACCCCATAGCAAACCCAGAAGAACAAAGTGGCTCTGAAAGGTTGCAACAAAAGAGAGCAGCTGAAAACACCTCGGCCAGACAGAAGCAAGCCGAACAAGAGAAAAAGGGAATGCTGTCTGCGATAATGAAGACGATGAACGCCGTCTCTCAGCAATTTCCAGGCAAAAAGAGCAAACCGGAATCAACAACAAAACAGGAGTCTAGCAAAAGCACTCCTAGAAGTGATTCACAACCAAAGGCTACCACAACAAAAGCCGAAAAGGGGCTGGTCAAGCCGCCTAATCTCCGGGACGCAAGGACCCCTCTGGACCACCTAATAAACGCATTTCTCGAGTTCAAGGCCATGACAGCAGCGACAACGGAGGACAACGTGAGGACCTGCGACGACATCCTACAGGCTTTCCTCCAAGACGACCGGAAGCTGCTTAAATTGAGACTCGAGAAATCAGAAGCCGCCATATACGACAACAACACTTCCCAAATCATAGTTGGAGAGGAAGAGGGAAGTCATATGGCAGCCTACTGCGCAACCAGAGGCTTCGTCGACAAGGACGAAGAGGAGAGTAGGCGGATAGGCCGAGAAAAATTCTGCACCCCTCCAGATGACCCCATTGTAGTGATCGCCCGATGCACCAGGATAATGTTAAATGACAGGATCCTGGCCATGGCGGACACCATACCCGAAGTCAACTGGGAGATGCCCAAGCTATCATGGGTCAATGGGGTACCGGGCTGTGGCAAGTCCACTTGGATTGTGAATCACTTCCGAGAGGGACAAGATCTAATAATAACAAACACAACGGAGGCAGCGAGGGATCTCCAGGAGAGACTCACCCACCGCACCGGCACAGACACCCAAAAAAGGGTGCGCACAATGGCCTCAGTGCTCGTAAATGGTTCAAAGAGGAAATATGAACGACTACTAGTCGATGAAGCCCTCATGAACCATTTCGGAGCCATTGTGATGGCAATAAAGCTCACCGGTGCGATGGATGTGTTGCTCATTGGAGATATTAACCAACTCCCGTTCATAGAGCGTAACAACCTGTTCGAGCTGCTCTACAATCGCCCAAGTCGTTCGGTCGGAATAGGCCAGGAACTGTTGTGCACGTACAGGAACCCAGTGGACGTAGCGTACGCACTGAGTGAAGTCTACAGCGGAATCTACTCAGCGGCACCACGCTTGAGATCCCTGCAGCTGAAGCGGTTTACGGATTCGACGATCCCAAAAACCCTTGAGAAAACTCTCTACTTGGTACATACCCAAGCCGAGAAAGAGAATTTGAAGAGCGAGGGCTTCGGTAGCGGAGACGGATCGAGGATCCTAACCATACATGAGGCGCAGGGACTCACATACGAGACGGTGGTGATTGTGCGCACGTCAACACAGCACCTGCAGTTGCACAACAGTGTCCCCCACGCCGTCGTGGCAATATCGCGTCATACCATCAGCTGCATATACTACACAGACAGCAGCAACGACGCCATAGCTCAGTTCATCCTAAGGGCTATGAATGCCACGAACGAGAGACTGGAGGACTATAACATCGCGATGGCAATCCGGAATAGGGACCCAAAGGCGATTGATTACGCCAAACACCTTAAGGCGTTAGCGGCCTCCGCGAAGGAAATGCAATAGGTTACTCTGTTAATAGGCTAAGATAATAGAAACAACAACTTAGAGTCAAGTCTAAAATGTACTTAGTTATAAGACAAGAAAATGTACTTAGTTGTAAGACGTGTAACATGACAATGTACCAAACATAAACGTGTGTAATAAAAAAAAAAAAAAAAAAAAAAAAAAAAAAAGAATTCACATAAAAAAAAAAAAAAAAAAAAAAGAGGGGTAAATGCATGACAAAAGAAAAAGATTGACTACTTTATAATAACATTGAAGAGAGAAAAAAAAAAAAAAAAAAAAAAAAAATACAGCACTAACACATATCTAACATTAACAATATTAATAAATATAAAGTATAAGCGGGGCTAGACTCAATCATTTAATCCTTGTAAGTATAATATACTAATTCACAAATAAAAGACATTCGAACTGAGATAAGCGAGATTCGGAAGGGCGCGGCGGAACTACGTATAACGCAAAGGACATTTCAAACAGCGGACGGTGCGTACGTGACTCGACTGCCGGCTTGCCATCGAGACCGAGAGGCGCCGGAGGCGCTGCGCGCGCTGCCGCGCATGCGCGGCGTCGAACGAAGGCCACCTTAACCCTGTGGCAGCGCATGTTACAGTTTTAACCCCCCTTAACTCGCGTTACAAAAGTTCATAATTTAGAATGGTCCTGTAGTTATAAGTAAACTGAAAATTGTTAAATTCTCGCTGCCGCTGCTACTTGCCCGCAGGTACAGTGTAATAACGAAGCCTGCGAACAGGTGGCAGCGACAGCGAACACAGCGGAGCAAATAAATAAATAATAATAAAAATTTAATCTGAAAAAAGGCACGGACGACTGGTCTGTGGAACTGAAGTTTCATTTAAAAAAAAAAAAAAAAAAAAAAAAAACCTAACCTAACCTAACCTAACCTAACCAATTCAAAAAGATCCTGAAAGCAGACCTCCACCGTAACCCAGATCAGCTTACAGAATTTGAAAAAGTGGAAAACTGAGGGAACCAGAGAGGAAAACAGGAAAACAAAAAAGATCACAAAATTCCAGGTCAGTTTGCGGAAAATCCAAAGCGGTGACATATAATTATTATTACTGCAGTAGATAGCCTATCTCTTCCCCTACAAAACGACACCCTGTTCAGAATAATCCATCTACGGCGCGCGAAGCTACATCAAAATTAGTGGGGCGAGGAACACCGGAAACGGAAAATTCAACTTTTTCGGCGCCCGGTATTTTGGTGTTAGTTTCGCAACCCCTGAGCCGAAACCAGGAACCCTGGGCAGCAGGGTGTTCACGAGGAACCACCCGACAACCCTCAAGAAGAACAGTGAGTGAGGCAAGCATAGAACATTTGTATTAGCCTAAATTATATTAAATTTTAGTACCCGTTAAACTTGTAACCCCTCCCGGGGGAGTAATTGGCCACCCTCAACCCTTATTTTTTACCCTTTGCACGCATTGATTATTTGTCGACATATTTCAAAAAAATTCATCAAAATCGGCCCATTAATTTAGAAGCTAGAACATTTTTAAAATTATTCAGAAATCGGTCTTGGAAAATTTTCAAAAAAAATCAAAATTCCCACCCCCCCTCTCCAGGTAGAAAGCTAGACTTTCATCCACATTTTGTTTTGTCATTAGCTCTAAAATCTCAAAAAAACCGCATCTTTCTAGCTCTTAAAACAAAAAAGTTCGTTTTCAAACGTGCATCGGAGTAAGTGGGTAACTAGGTCAACCCATCTTATATGTAGGTCAGTGTGCCATACTCATCGTTATTTCTGTTTTAGCTTGTGTATTTCTGATAAACTCTTATTTCTCTGTAATTTAGCCATAGAATCCGTTTACGCATTTACAATTTTTTACAATTTATATAATAAAACTTCAAAAACTGTATAAAATTTATATAAAATATTATTGTGCTTGTGCTTGTGCTTGTGCTCACTGTTTGTACCGTGTACCCGCCCCCCTTCCATCACTGCTCACCCTTCCCCTCAAACTCTCTGCTCCCCTTACTTCCCCCCCCACCCCCTCACCCCCTCAAAATTTTTTTGGATATTTGGAATCTCCCAAGCCCCAGAAGTACCCAGGTTCTTTGGTCGAGAAGATAGGGGGCGTGGTTCTCGAGATATCCTAACGGGAAGTTTGGAAAAACCCAAAATCCCGGATATCTCGGGAACGGTGCTTCCTAGACGATTTTGGACCAAAAAATCGAACCTCCCCTCCCTATCTACCCACCCCCTAAACTTTATTTCATAAAGTTTATCCGACCCACCCCCTACCCCCTGGACACTTACCCCCCCCCACCCCCCTTCCCCGTCAGTACCTTTTGTAGACAACTTCAAAAATTTTTTTTTGGCTAGTATCCCTCTGTGCATTATTTTACACCTCCCCATCAACCCCTTACCCCTTAACACCCCCCCCTCCCCCATCACCCCCTCAAAAACTTTTTATTTTTCACTATTTTAAAATAAACTTTATTTCAAAAGTTTACCCGAACCTCCCCCCATCCCCCGGACCAATAACCCCCCCCATCCCCCTCCCCCTCAGCAAAATTTTGTGGACAACTGTCTTGTCTAATATTGTTGTCAATTCCCTGGTGCAGCCAAATCTTGCAGCTGCCTTTTAAACAAATTGGAGATTTTAAATTGGAGTCCCCACACAAAATTACTCATACTATATACATTTACCTGTTTTTGTACCTATTTAAGGACAGTTTTCTGTATTGACACGGTGCTATTGACGGAAAATAAATTGAGGTTATTTACTTTGGACCAAACTCTACTTCATGTGGAGTGACATAGAATAATATAGCTTTCAACCAATAGTAACCGGCATAATAGACAGCATAAGTAACTGTATTGCTTAGTGTATTTTCTTATTTTGTTAGTATATTTTTGGACTCCTTTGCTTTTCCCCCACAAACTTCTATAGCTGGACCCGCTTTAAAACTCGCTCGGTACCAACATTAGTATTGACTAAAACCTACTCGACGTAGGGCGATATAAATTAAAACCGGACAGTCAGAGAGACTATTTACACCTCTCTGACTATTTAATTATTATTTGTATAGCTATTGCGTTTATATATTTTATTATAATAGGATAAATGTGTGATAGAAGTTCTATTGCCACACCTATTGTGACGATTACCCCTGACCTTTATATCAATTGATCATAAATAATAAAATATGTCATCAAAAGCAAAAACTGACAACACTGCGGGATCAGTAAAGTCTAAGTACATAGTGACTACTTCGGGATCTATGTCCGCGGGAGCCTCCCGAAAGGTCGCCTCACCATTAAAAACACGAGTATCAGACAATTCTCAAAACAAACCGCTAGCTACTCCGGAGAGCCCGACTGCTAACCTGCCATCTAAAGCGAATAAACTATACCAAGAGGCAAAGTCGCAAATGGAGCAGTCAGGAAACATAAAAACTACGATCAAAGAGACCGTACTCAGTAACCTAGCGGGACTGTATGAGATTGTCTTACAACTAAGCGAAATACGCCATAACTTAGAGGCCCAATTGGGAAGATCCCGAGCGGAAATTGCAGAGGCACAACTAAAATTTGAACAGGAACATACAGGGAGAACCTCTGAAAAAAGAGACTCATCAGAGACAAACGGATCTGTCTCAACCAAACTAATGAAAAATCTCATTGATAACATACAAGAGCACGAAAAGGCGTTGGCTGACTGCAAGGAGCACACAATAAACCTCACACAACAACTAAAAGATAAACCCCTTGAACGCTCATACGCGCAGACTACGGCTAGGACCAATAAAACTCCACAACAGCTTCATTCGGTCGTAGTGTCGTCAGGGGAGGACAAAGATACCAGTAGTGAGGTAGTGGAAAAAATAAGAACCGCAGTAAATGCCAAAAAAGAGGGATTACAGGTCGACAAACTGAGAAAAGCTAGGGACCAAAAAGTCATTATAGGATGTAAGTCCAAACAAGAGCTGACCAAAGTTGTGGACAAAATTAAAAGCTCGGGAGGAGGCCTGCAGGTCGAGGAGGTCAAGAATAAAGACCCGCTCATCATTTTGAAGGATGTACTAGCGTACAATTCTGACGAAGATGTAGTGACGGCTCTGAAAAACCAGAATGGCCACCTAATTGGTAACATCAATTCTGAGAATTTGAGGCTTGTCGTGAAATATCGACGGAAAACCAGGAACCCTCACGTAAACCATATCGTCATGCAGGTTTCTCCCCAAGTCTGGCAGCGATTGACGGAGGCACAACGGGTGCATATTGATTTGCAGAGGGTATGGGTGGCAGATCAGTCACCACTGGTGCAGTGCACCAGATGTCTGGGATACGGCCATGGACGGAAGTTCTGCAAAGAGACAGTGGACGTATGTAGCCATTGCGGCGGCCCGCACATGCGAGCTGAATGTGCAGATTGGATAGCAGGTGCCACAGCATCCTGCCGAAACTGTCTCCATGCAAAACTAGACAAGAATGAGCACAACGCCTTTGACTCGCAGTGCCCAGTGAGAAAAAGATGGGAGACACTAGCTAGATCAACGGTAGCCTACTGCTAAGGTTGTAATGGACAAGAAAAAGACAAATGAAAAGACTCTCCAGATCCCACAGATATACACAGCAATACAGGTAAACCTCCAACGGAAAAAGCTGGCAACTCAGGAATTATTAATAGAGGCAACCAGAATGAAGGCCAGTTTTGCCCTAATACAAGAGCCTTATATAGGCGCTGAGGGAGAAATTAGAAAATATGCAGGAATCCAAATAATACAAAGAACCCACAACAGGACCAAGCCTATAAAATCTGCGGTGATAGTGTTCGACCCGAATATAGATGTGACAGAAAACCCCACATTGACAACGGAGAATATAGCAGTGGCAGTCCTTAAAACTAACGAGTGGACTTTAGGAGTAATATCCATCTACTTAGAGGATCAGCTTCCTATTGAACCATATCTTGAAGAGATAAAAAACATCATAGGGAAAATAGGTGTGAAAAACCTCATAATAGGTGGAGATGGGAACGCCTGGAGCACTTGGTGGGGAAGTGACACGGAAGACCGTAGAGGAGAGGCACTGTCTGGTATGCTAGAGGAGAGTGACCTACATATTCTCAATACCGGAAATGAGCCAACTTTTGATACCACTAGAGGGGGTAAAAGATATAAGAGTCACGTAGACATTACAGCTTGCACAACGAACTTAATAGGGTTAATAAGTGACTGGACGGTTAACAAATATCTTGTAAGCTCGGATCACAATGCAATAACTTTTCATATGCAATTAAAAAGACCAATAAACCAGAAAGAAATTAAATCAACTAGAATTTATAATACAAAAAAGGCAGATTGGACAAAATTTAGAAAACAGCTAGAGCTACAATTAATAGAAGAAAATATAAATATTAGGGAAATAAATAACATAATTACAATAGAAAATTTGGAAGAAGCAATTAATAAATACATCAAAATCATTAAAAATACTTGTGAAATAGCCATACCAAAATTAAATGAAATGAAAAATGAAATGAAATGAAAATGAAATGAAATGAAATGAATTGAAATGAAATGAAATGAAATGAAATGAAATGAAAATACATTTATTCGGGGGCATAAAAAAAAAAAAATACAACAAAATTTCACAGGCTACATAAAATCATATAGGCGCCTGCACTGCAGTGTGACCCCCGAACAGGCCCAGACTCAGCATGAGCCGTGCTGCACAACATAAGTCATGACAGCACAGCGCTGATATTTCAGTTCCAGGTCCAGCCTTTTCCTTTCTCCCATGAAGGGAGCTCGGCCAGACTAATATTGCGCAAAATCAGTCCAAAGATGGAATACTTAAGCTATTATATGTATATAAATAATAATTGATTTAAAGATAAATTAAATATGATGATTAATTTGTATTAAAAAGGACACAGGAGCGAGGGTAAATAGTATAAATATAGATAATATTAACGCGCGGCAGCACTACACACACACGCACTACGTGTTTATACATCCCCCGCGCCACGACCGCCGCGCTTGCCGCATTCTGCGTTCAGAGTTCAGAATGTCAGAGACATTAGGAAAAACAACCGTAAATCGTAATACAAAATTTAAATTGCCGTGGTGGAGTGCCGAGCTTGATGAACTGAAGAGAGAGGTTAACCGAAAGAAAAGGAGGATCCAGTGTGCAGCACCAAAACGTAGAGAATATGTAGTTAAAGAATACCTAGAGGCTAAATCCAGATACGAAGAAGAGGCGACAAATGCTCAGACAAGAAGCTGGAAGGATTTCTGCTCAAAGCAGGACCGAGAAAGCCTGTGGGATGGCATTTATCGGGTTATAGCCAAATCGACCAAAAGGAACGAAGACCAACCGCTTGTGAGGAGCGGAGGGGCGCTAACTGCGAAGGAGTCAGTTAGGTGGCTTGCTGAAACTTTCTTCCCAGATGACTGCAACGAGGAAGACAACGCAGAACATCAGCGTGTTAGAGAAGCCGCAAAACAGCAAGACCTACAGTCAACACCTGAAGGATTGGACCCGCCCTTCACAAAGGCAGAGTTGCACCATGTGGTGCAAAGCTTTAACCCGAAGAAAGCCCCTGGACCAGACGGCTTCACATCGGACATATGCTCGGCAGCGATCATTCATAATCCCGACATCTTCTTGAGCATCGCAAATAAATGCCTACAATTGTCACATTTTCCAAGGCCATGGAAAGAAGCTAAAGTAATAGTGTTGAGGAAGCCGGGTAAGCCGGATTACACAGTCCCTAAAGCCTACAGACCCATAGGACTGCTGCCAGTAATGGGCAAAATATTAGAAAAACTGCTAATACGACGCATAAGATGGCACCTACTACCGAAAGCCAATCCAAGACAGTATGGTTTTGTCCCACAGCGTAGCACAGAAGATGCGCTATATGACCTGATGCAACAAATAAGACAAAACCTGCAAGGAAAACTTATAAACATTGTCGTATCTTTGGATATAGAAGGAGCGTTTGACAGTGCCTGGTGGCCGGCAATTATTTGTCGACTAACAGAGAAACACTGTCCGCTAAATCTCAAAAATCTGGTATGCAGCTACCTTGAAAATAGGAGGGTATCAGTAGGATATGCTAATGAGACCTACGAAAAAGCAACCACAAAGGGATGTGTCCAGGGTTCCATCGGAGGTCCGACATTTTGGAATTTACTGCTGGACCCCCTGTTGGATGAGCTAGAAAACCGAGGCGTTTACTGCCAAGCATTTGCAGACGACGTCGTGCTTATATTCTCCGGGAAAGAGACCTCAACAATACAACAGAAAGCTAACGAGACTCTGGCCTACGTGCACGAGTGGGGGATCAGAAATAAGTTGAAATTTGCTCCGCAAAAAACCAGCGCAATGGTTATAACGAAAAAACTTAAATTTGATACCCCTCACCTGCACATGGGAAGCACAGCTCTGAAAATTGTGGAAGAGATAAAACTACTAGGTTTGACTATCGATCATAAATTAACCTTCCACAAGCATGTGCAGGCCGTATGTCGTAAGGCTGCAAACATATATAAGCAGCTTGCAAGAACTGCTAAACTGGAGTGGGGTCTCGGACCGGAGATTATAAGGACGATGTATGTGGCAGTAATTGAGCCAATAGTTTTGTATGCAGCAAGCGCTTGGGCACAGGCAGCAGAAAAAATCAGCATCCAAAAGGAACTAAACGCGATCCAAAGAGGATTTGCGCAGAAAATTTGCAAATCATACCGAACAGTCTCCCTAAACGCTGCTCTGATCCTGGCGAGACTGCTTCCTCTAGATCTCCGAATCAAAGAAGCAGCCTGTCTTTATGAGGCAAAGAGAGGAAAACCCCAGGCGATGATAGGTTGTAGGGAGATTGAAGGTAGAATTTGTTTTCTGAAAGCGCAACATCCAGCTAAACAAACGGCAGTGACATTCGAATGCCTGGAAGACACAGAGCCGGAAACTCTGGAAAAATTCCAAGTAACGGGAGAGCAAATATACACCGACGGGAGTAAAATTGATGGCAAGGTCGGAGCAGCGTTATCCTGTTGGATTAACGGTGCCGAGACTGAAAGCCGGAAATTTAAGCTGGAACGGTTTTGCACTGTCTTCCAGGCTGAACTCTACGCCATTCTTCAAGCGATATCACTAGCCATGGGTCACAAAAACATGATCACAAATATCTTTAGCGATTCCAGGTCAGCCTTGCAGCTGATCCAAAATCACGACTCATTCCACCCCATCGTGATGGAAATAAGAAAAAAACTGTTATTAAGTGAGGAACAAGGCAAGACCATCCGCCTATTTTGGATTCGAGCCCACGTAGGAGTAACAGGGAATGAGCGTGCTGATGAACTCGCTAAACAAGCGGCACTCTTCAAAAAAACAGCGCCAGATTATGATAAGTGTCCAGTATCATACATAAAACGACAGCTAAGATCTGACACTATCATAAAATGGAACGAGCGTTATATCAAGGGTGACACGGCATCTGTGACGAAAATGTTCCTACCAGATGCAGAAATAGCTTACAAACTTATTCCTAAAATTAGACTCAATCCAACTTTGGTGCAGATTCTTACGGGACATGGCGGCTTTTCCAGCTATCTCAGTAGGTTCAAGTGCAAAGACTCCCCTCATTGCATATGCACTCCTGGAACAGAGGAAACTATAGAACACATATTATTTGAATGCCCAAAGTATCAGGTCAAAAAGTTTAACTTAGAAATAGAATTAGGTAGTAAATTAAATAAAGACAACATAAAAGAGTTACTATTAAACAAAGGAAGTAGGGAAAAATTAATTAAATATTGTACGGAAATTGCAAAAGACGTCATAAATAGAAATAAGACCAAGAAATAAGTATACGATAATATATACTATGCTATATATTCGCGATATACATAACTAAAAATCAATAAGACTTGAATCTCAAATAATATAAATAAACAAAAAATTCAAATAGATAAAGCAATATGTATATGAAAATATACAATGAGTTGCATATTTACAATATACAGAAAACGAACAGATTAAAAATAGAAAATAGAAAATGCAGTAACAAACACGAGATTAAGAATAAATGGAAACTAAACAGAAGCACGTATAAAGAATAGTAAGACAAACCAATGCAATATAAATAAGCAAATGAGTCCAATTAAAACAACAAAAATTATAGTTATAATTAGTAGAAATAAGATTAACATGTAAAACGATGTAAATTTAAGAAAATAAATAAACTAGGTTTAAGAATAGATGGGCTAGTAAGTAATATTGTAAGAAAGTGTAAAAAAAAAAAAAAAATGTGTATAATTAGATTAAGTTCTAGGAATGCTCTTGTAATTAAGTAGTTTTAAGATGATTTGTAAGAAAAACCTGTATTTTGCTTTAATAATTAAATAAAATAAACAACTTCCCTGACGAGCATGTTAGGGGTAAAATCATTTAGCTCGCGGGCCGGGCCTGAGAGCGCCCGGACAGGAAAAAAAAAAAAAAAAAAAACCTAACCTAACCTAACCTAACCTAACCTAACCATCTGTTATTGTCAACTTGCCAATCACATCTACTTAAAATGTCTTCAAAATCAGCCCAAACATTAAAACAAACACAAAAGAAAGATCCCAAGACAAGATCGGAATCAGCAACTGCCTCCAAGAAAGTGGAAAAACCAAAAACGATCCGAAGTGATGACCCACCCAAGATCGAAATCACCCCTTCTTCATCTACTGCAAGCAACCCAAACCAACCACTAGCAGTACTCTCAACTCCTTCTGCCTGCTCTACTCCAAAGCCGGACCCCTTGGGTGAACAGAGGCCAAAGCTGGAAACTCTTCCAGCAAACGTGGAAATGCAGCCGACAGAGGAAAAGAGCGATACCAGATCAGACTCTAGTTTACTGCGCATACGAGCCCAAATAAGGCACGCCAGAGCCGTAGAGGAACAAGCGGCCTTGGCCAGGACGCCAGAGCCAGAACTAGAATGGGACGATGAGATCAACTCCTGTGCTTCCATAGATCATTCGGCCAATAAGACTACGCGAATGCTGAGAGAATTCCCGGCAAGGGCAAATGATATCCTGCAGCGGGCCAAATCAGAATTGGAGGAATCGAGGAACCTCAAGAAGGAGATCAGAGAAAATGTGGTTGGGCTAGTCCAAGAATTGTATGAAATGGTACTTAAGCTGTCCGAATCTAGAACCAGGCATATGGTGGAAGCCCATCGCGCAAAGGCCAGTGCCGCCAAGCAACTAGAGATGCAAGCGCAAAAGCACCAACGGCGACTGGAGCAAGCTTTAAGCGAACAAGCAGAAACCAAAGCTATGTTTGCAAGTATCATGAAGGACACCGACGCCCTTAGGCAGATCTTGGCTAGGGATACGAGTGAGCAGCTGGAGGAATTGCGCCAAATGGGTAAAACTCAAAACAAGGACTCTAGGGAAGCCCTCGAAAACCAAAAGAAGATTCTGGAGGCCTGTACTAAAAGTGCTTGCACTAAACCAAACAAGGAATTAGCACCGGCAATATCTTCAGATCTCACCGAGATAATTACGGAAATAAAGTCCTTAAAAATTACCTTTGCAGAAAATTCTCAAAATCAAGGAAAACAAGAAATTACAGGGAAAAATATAGGGTTAACTCAAGAGGAGCTGGAGAACGCCCTCAAAAATGTCATTCCCAGCCAACCAAACCTTACCCCAGTACTAAATATATGTACTGAGGTAAGAGATGCTATGGGAGAACTGATCCACAAAGTAGCTAGCCGGGAAACTGCCAAAGCCTCCGACGAACCGACAATTAACTTAACGTCGCAAATGGTTGAGCTGAGGCAGGATATGGCAAGCCTAAGGAATACCACTGTGGATGTAGCGGCCCCCATAAGATTGGCGGTGGAGGAGATCAAAGGTGGCCTCAGGGAATCAGGCGAAAAAACAAAACCCAAGACAAAACACCGACCAATTCCTACGGCTACAAAAACATCGCGGTATGCCTTGGTGCTGGAATCGGCGGATCCAAGACACACCAGCGATGATATCTTAAAGGAAGTGAAGGAGAAGGTCGATGTGGTAGAACTGGGTATTGGCGTGAACAGCGTAAGAAAACTCCGCCAACAAAAGATCGTAATCAGCTGTGACACGGATCACCAGAGAGGACTACTCGAGGGCGCCCTAAGACAAAGAGGCGAGAAGCTGACTATAAGTCAACCGAAGCCGAGAAACCCGCAGTTATGCCTTCCAGGATTAACGCCTGATATTCCTGATACCAAAATTATCGAGGCGATTGTGAAGCAAAACAGTCAACTAGTAAAAGACCTAACCAGTGATCAGACCCAAGCTACAGTGGTACGCAGGACAAAAGGGAGACATGGCGGCTTAGTAAATGTGATTATAGAGACGTCACCAGTCATGTGGCAACACCTGGTTGACCAAAAGTTACGCATAGGTTACCAGGTGGTCCCGGCTTTGGACCAATCCCCGGTGGTACAATGTTACCGCTGCCTGGGATTCGGTCACAGGGCCAGGGACTGCAAGAGAGAGTATAGCTGCGGCTTCTGCTCGGAACAATATGATACGAGGATATGCCCGAACAGAAGCAGAGCTCCCAGATGCACAAACTGCGCGGACAAAAACAACGGAGACTTAGCACACCCGGCATATAGTGCGGAATGCCCAGAATGGCAAAAGTGGGACCGGATAGCAAGAGCCGCAATAAATTATTGTTGATACAGGCAGCCCAGCACCCAACATAGGCAACAATATAAGCACATGTGCAAACATTTTAAGGTTACTCCAATGCAATTTAGGTAGAGGCCAGGCAGCTACACAAGAATGCCTATATGAAGCGAAAAAGAGGGGATTTTTAGCACTCCTTTTGCAGGAACCTTATGTAGGCGCGAGTGGCTCCCTTTCGACTACGTACAGAGTGATACAAAAAGATAGCAATAGGACTAAACCTGTTAAGGCAACTATTGTCATTCTTAATAAAAATATCGTTGTAATAGAGGACAGTAAAATCTCAACTGAAAATATTGTAGGGGTAAAAATAGTCATGGGAGGTATTGAACTAGGGCTAGTATCTATATATTGGGAAGAATATGAAAATATAGAAGACCAATTGAAGCAACTGGATACGGTCGTGTCTCAATTAAGAACCCAACATCTCATCATCGGTGGAGACTGCAACGCCAAAAGCATCTGGTGGGGCTGCGAAGCGGAGGACGTCCGGGGAGCGGCGTATGCCGATTACATATTCCAGAATGGGCTGGAAATACTAAATGAAGGGGATACTCCCACATTCTGGGTAATACGACGGGACAAAGTGTGCAAAAGCATAGTCGATGTCACAGTATGCAGTACTGGAATACTGGATAAGGTGAAAAAATGGAAGGTAGACCTGGAACTAGTCACCACATCCGATCACAGAGCGATATCGTTCGAATTCCACTGGGACAGCGCATCGAATAACCCAGAGACAAGGCAGTCTACAAGAAAATACAATGTTAAAAAGGCAGACTGGGAATTATTCGACAGAGAACTGAAAGACCAACTAACTAACATGAATATAACAGTAGATAATATCAACACCAACTGGAACTGTGGCAAAACCCCAAGCGATAAAATTAACGAGCTTGTTGAAAAATACACATTGTGCATAACCAACGCATGCGACAAGGCAATGAAACAAATAGGCAACATTAAAGATAATAAGAAGATATCTTGGTGGAATAGAGACCTCGAAGAAAATAAAAGAAAAGTGAAAACACTGAGAAGGCGAATCCGAGGAGCAAATCCAAAAAGGAAGCCCTATGTGATCTCCGAATACAAGATGGCTCTCGAAGCATACAAGGAATCCATCCTGGCTGCCAGAACATCGAGTTGGAAGGAGTTCTGCACTGGCCAGGAAAGGGAGTCAATGTGGGATAAGATATATAGAATCCTCAAAACAAAGGAACAAACATCGACCCAAACAATGTTGAAAGACTCCACGGGGAATACATTGGGACCGGAGGAATCTGCTGCATTACTGGCAGCAACATTTTATCCATCAGACAGCACAGAGGGAGAGACTAACTACCACCGCACAACAAGGCAGCTCACCGACGAATATTATCCCACCATTGAAGGCAAAAAGATACATACACCTTTTGTTCCTTTTACGCGAGCGGAAGTAGTCGGGGTAGCGCAAGGAATTAGTCCCAAGAAAGCCCCCGGAGATGATGGCTTCACAGCGGACATCTGTTTACGCGCCATCAACAAAGACGAAGGGGCGTTTCTTGAGATACTAAATAAATGCCTACAGCACGGAGTCTTCCCAATCATGTGGAAAAAAGCAACTATCCGTATCTTAAGGAAACCCCTGAAGACAGATTACTCGGTACCAAAATCATACAGACCGATAGGACTTCTGCCAGTATTGGGAAAAATCCTGGAGAAAACGTTCACGCTAAGACTCCAATGGCAACTTAGTGCGAAAAACAAACTAAGTCCTAGGCAATATGGATTTACACCCCAAAAAAGTACCGAAGACGCTTTGTATGACACAATGGAAAAAACCAGAAAGATGGTAAACGAGAAAAAGATAGTGGCACTCATCTCTCTGGATATTGAGGGCGCATTTGATAACACCTGGTGGCCTTCAATCAAAAAGGAACTTATAGAGAAGGAGGTGGATCCATACATTCTAGCCATCATCTATGATTACCTTAGAGATAGAGAGGTTGAGGTACTGTTCGCTGATAAACGAAGTAAGAGAGAAACAAACAAGGGATGCATCCAAGAATCCACGTGTGGACCCCTGCTATGGAATTTACAACTAGATCCATTACTGCGAGCAACCGAACAACAAGATGCCCATGTGCAGGCTTTCGCTGATGACATTCTTATCATAGCCTCAGCAAGAAACATGGAAGACCTCAACACAAGAGTAAACAACACTCTAAAAATCATAGAGACATGGGGGACGAATAACAAAATGAAATTTGCTGCCCACAAGACCCAAGCAGTAATAATTACTAGAAAACTCAAATACTCAGAACCTTTATTCTATCTGTGTGGTACCAAGCTTATGATCACAAAGGAAATCTCACTCCTAGGAATAATTATAGATGAGAACCTCAATTTTCGAGCACACATTGAGAAACAAATGACAAGAATTGCCAATATTTACAAAGGAGTCACTAGAGCGGCAAAAGCGACATGGGGATTGAACTCCGATATCATAAGAACCATATATACGGCAGTAATAGAACCGATAGCCCTATACGCTTCTAGCGTATGGGCACCTATCGCGGACAAAAAATATGCGAGTCGGAGGCTCGATCACCTTACGAGATTGTTCGCTATACGGATCACGAAGGCCCACCGCACAATCTCATTTACAGCGGGCGTGTTACTCAGCGGAATTCTCCCCCTGGACCTACGAGTAAAAGAGAAGAGTGAATTATATGAAGCGAAAAAGTACCGGGAATACAGAGAATTACCAGGAAGAGCAGTGGAGATGCGGGTGCAGCCGAGCGAACTACCACACCCAGCGCTGAGAAAGGAGATCACGTTCGAAATACTGAACAGCCAGGAGGACACAGACAAATTAGGAAAAGACCAGCCTTTGCTTTTCACCGATGGCAGTAAAATAGACGAACGAGTCGGAGCTGCGGTGTCATGGTGGTGGAATGGTGAAGAAGTGACTAAGAGTACCCTTTCATTGGCAAACTATTGTACAGTATACCAGGCCGAGTTATGTGCACTGAAAAGAGCCACAGAAATGTTAAAAAGGAACAGCAGATATCCTGAAGTGAATATATTAAGCGACTCGAGGTCTGCCTTACAAGCCTTAGAAAACAGGAACTGTACTCACCCCATTGTAGCAGCCATACGTGGAGACTTGAAGGAACTGGAATCCAAAGTTAAGGTAAACTTTAAATGGATTAAGGCACACGCGGGTGTGGACGGCAATGAGAGAGCAGACGAACTCGCCAAGCATGCAGCAAAAACAAAGAAAACAGCTCCTGCATACGACCGCGTCCCGGTGTCTCATGTGAAGCGCCTCATCAGATGCAATACCATCAATGAATGGCAGCGTCGGTACGAGCAGGCGACAACGGGCAGCACGACGAAGTTATTCTTTGAGGATGTGCGCCAAAGCCATAAAATAGTATGTAAAATGAAAAAAGATAATATTACAGCACAAATACTTACAGGACATGGTGGCTTTGGAGCATATCTTTACAGATTTAAAATTAAGCAAATAGGGACATGCGATTGTGATGACGTAACTGATCAATCATTGGAACATGTGTTGGACGAATGCCCTAAGTATGCAACTATAAGAATGGAGTGTGAAAATAAAATGAATATGAAGGTATCACGTTCAAATTATAAGGAAATTATGAAAAATGATCACTCAAGGGGCATTTTTATGGCATTCGCGGAAAAAGCTGTAAAAAAAGTAAATATAGAAAATAAGGCAACTAACATTTTAGTTTCATAATACAGCCAAAAGTACTAGACTAAATTAATTAATAGACTTAATTTATGTAGATAAAAATAAAGTAGTAATGATAGAAATAGAATAATGAAAATTATATGCATAGTAGTAACCAGAAATAAAATAAGCATTATTGTATAAGTAAATTATTAGATAGTAATAGGAATAAAATTTAAAGTAAATATAGTAAATAGTTATATAAAATAAGAGAAGTATTGTAAAGTTGTATTTTGTACTTGTATTAAATAAAGATTAAAACACTGGAAAATAAATACCAGTGATAAGTAGCTCGCGGGCCGGGCCAGTATAGCGCCCGGACAGGAAAAAAAAAAAAAAAAAAAAACCTAACCCAGCCGCTCATAACAGAAGGAAGAGTGCTTAGCCCGCAAGAGTCTGCAAAACATCTTGCCTCAACATTCTACCCGGATGATGAGGCAACAGAAGATCTGGATGTACACAAGATAATGCGAAAGAAAGCAGAACCTAACCTGACCTAACCTGACCTAACCAGATGGGTCCAATTTGTAAAAACTTCCCTATGCTGTTTTCACAATAAAGTTAAAAAGGGCCCTGACGAGCTTTGTCAGTGGTGTTTTATTATAGCTCGCGGGCTGGGCCAGTACAGCGCCCGGACAGAATTAAAAAAAAAAACCTGACCTAACCTGACCCAGTTCCGAGCCATCCACCTTTGAGAACGCCACGTTTCTGTACCTCTCAGCATTGAAAAAATCGTAAAGTCGGGTAAAAGTGCAAGGATTGCAGTGAACTAAACGTTAAATTATATATTTATGTGCCCTATACAAAGTGCAATAAAAACCAAAATTATGACGGAAAATAAGTGACTTATAAGGCAAAACCTGGAATTTGACCACACCTTAAGAGGTAAAAATTACAAAAGTGAGTATGCTGCGAAATCTAGATTGGTGACGTAGTGTTTTTTTGATACTACCCGACGCGTCTAGGCAAGACCTACATTTTGGTATGACTTGCCGATTTTTCCGGTTCCAAAATCGGGAGAAATCGGCTAAAAACTAAAAATCCAGAAACACGAGGTCCTGGAAATCCTGGAGTTGGATCAAATTCACAAATAATTTTGGGAAGAATACTTAAAGAGCAACCCTGATCAGCTTTCAGATCGGAAGAAAGTGAAAAACTGAGGGAGCTACAGTGGAAAACAGGAACATACAATAGTTGACAATATTCCAGGTCAATTTTTTTGTAAGCAATTGTGTACATCATAGTTACTTTGTAAAATTGTTTATTTTAACTGTAGGTTAAGCTTAAAAAATCTGTTTATTAGTTTTAAATATAGATATATGTAGTCCTTTACCTGCCTTATAAACAGCTTCTAGGGGGTTATTTTGGGTGACTTATTAATTTTTTTCTAAAACCACGTGGCCACGTGGTCATAGAAGGAATCGCGCCAGGAAAATTATCTCTTAAAATTTGTGGCAGACCATATTTCTTCATTTTATGTTTTTCGTTTAAATAGATTAAGAAATTACTGAAATATTTGTGGTTAAATCAAAAATTTTACAAATTTTAACACTTTAATACAATTTAAAAATAGTTGCAAAAAATTTAGGAATTTCTTTTCATATCAGTCTTATAGGAGAACTTAAATACTTTCTACCCCCCCCCCCCCCTTTTCAACGCTCTAGCTTGTCTGGATCCAAAATAATCTAACATTTTAACAAAAAAATAACCGACTTCAAGTGAAGAACATTGTACAGCTTTCAATTAAAAAAAGAATCATCGAAATCGGTTGGCGCGATATTAAGTTATTCGTCCATTTATCGCACACATACATTTTGACATGGATGCCATTGTCAAATCTCGTTCAGATTTATGTGGGACCACACGACAAGCACCAGCTTTCGATTAGTGGCGAATGCGCTGTCAAGTTTACAATTTAAAATATACTATGACATCAACTGCCATCACTTTTTATGATAAAAGAAGTCCCTCGCGCTCTATCTAGACACGCGGCAGCGTGTCAAGCCAAGTTCAAGCAAAGGAACTGGCTGGCCAGCGCCGAGTGTAATATTACACGAACCACTTGGTGCCACTTTTGACCCTTTTATAACTCAAAACCTCTTTAACGTAAACACATAAAACTACGTGTGTTGAATTATATCCATATGGACATGTAGAAGATCAAATTTCATGAAGCTAGCTCAAACGGTTGGGCATTTTCGCCAAAAAGTGTAAACTGTGTAAATTATTGGAAAATTTTTTTTTGTTGAAATTTTGACCATTTTTTTAATTGTACAATTCAATTCAATTCAATTTAATTTATTTATTTGCATTAAGTACTTAGGCACTTAGCCCATAATAGGCATACAAATATTATTACAAACATAATTATTCACAATTTGACCAACATCAAAATTAATTTTACATATTGAAACTAAATTACACAATTCAATAAATTACATTAATTAATTTACACATTAAATGATTAAACTGTACTGTCTGTACTGTATTGTTATGTTATTTACTTGCCAGAAAATATAATAAGGCGCTGAAATACTTACTGAAATTAAAATTACAGGACATTTTCTGCGATGCGGAACTATAAATCGTTCCATTCGGTGACCAAATACGAATGACAATATAAATAAATTTAAACACAGTTTTGGTAAAATTAGTCTTTCATTTGGTTTATTAGGGATACAGGAATATATTAGTTAAAAAAACCAGTAAAATCAACATTAAAACTAGTTTTAGCATGTCATTTACCTACATCCCGTTACTATGTGGTCATTTTACTTTCTATTTTTGTCTTTCAAAAGCAAAAACACCAAAAATTCTGAATCTTGGTATTTTTAAAGGGAAAACAAAAGTATTTTTTAATTTTATAAAATAAAAAAAATAAAACTTTTTGGAAAAGTAATTAACAATAGGATATTTTATTTTTCCTTTTTTTGGGGACAGTCACGGAAGAGAAAGATCGAAATAACGGAATGGAAAGTAAGGTTTTAGACACACATAGTCTTAAACATAACTTCCCGAGTAGGCAGAAGAAGTTTTTTAAACCACTAGGCTATCAAAAAATAAATTTATTATATAATAAAACTATATTAAACTTACTTATTAAATAAGTATATTTCTATTAATAATAATGGGTGTACTTCCTTTTAGCTCATACCACCGATTGATCTGAACTGTGGTATCATAGACAAAACACCCGCCCGCATATTTAATTTTCAAGGTCACTTTGGAAAAAAACATGATTTTTAGTTTTTCACGTTTATTTTGCAAAGTATTGATTTAACAGAAAAATATTTCCTACAAAAGTTGAAGCCCATTAAGAGATTGACATTTTATGTCCAGTACATTTTTCTTGGGAGCCTGTGGTTTGAAAGAAAAATGCAAAATTTGTTCTGCATAATGTCTAAACATGTATCAGCATGTTTAAATACATAGGTATACCAAAATTCAGGTCAATCGGAGGTATGGGTTAAAAGGAAGTTTATCCATATTATTACCATATACCTACTGATACCTATACCTATTGATAAGATTATCCTTATTAAAAGTCTTATAACCAAGTGGGCCGGCTTTTGTGTCACCTTTTGTGACACCCTCGTATGTCAACATGGAATTGGTATTGGTCACCCCAATTTAAGCGTTGTAAAAGCCACCCCAATACAGTTAAATTTACGTAAAAAAAGAACACTGAAACAAAAATAAAACTGTTTTTATAAATAAATTTCTGAATTTAACTTTTGCCGCAATAAAATAGTTCATATAATAATCTGACAGCATTTAGAACAAACTATAATATAACTCAATAAAAAATATTTTAAGTAGTATCTCAACCCAATTGTAACCCAGTGTACCATCAACTTTATCCACTCCATTCCGCTACTTTTGCCTTCCACATAATACGTTACCACGAGTATAGTCTCGGAACGGAAGTAACGGATTCCCAAACAGAATATTCAAATTGAAATTTTGATTAAATTTAATTATATATACTAGGAAAATGTTTACAAATATGTTTCGTTAAAATATTAGGTTTTAGATACAATAATTTTCATAAAAATATATTTCCATTTACCCTGACAAATCAGCAGTTTCAGAAGGGAACTTTAAAATTGCTACCAGGTCGATTCAACTTTATTTATTTAATTCCTGAAAAACTAGTGAAAAAACAATGACATAACCGTGCACAGATTGTCATGGAATTATTCAAAAATGATTTGCCATACGTAATATTTATCAGTTTTCATCGTAGAATTTACAAAAAATACAAAACCACGGTAACGGATAGTGGAATTCCACCCGAACCCTTTTTTGAAATTTATTTTGAACTCTCTTTTCAGCCAATTTTCAGTCCAAAACAGATTAAAAATTAACCTTTTTACAGTGTTGATAAACAGATAATGTTATTTAGCCCCAAATTTGAACGATTCTGATCAAACAAAACATGTTTTATCGCATGTTTTGTAGTCGAACGCTGCAGGGGACATCGCAAAAACGATGGCCTTATTTTGTTAAATTATTAATAAAAATTATATTAGGCAATAATTACAACTTTTGTTGGTGTTACCGTAAAGTTTATTAAACAAGTAAACAAAATAAAATTAAGATTTTTTCTTTTTCACATTATAATTAAGAAAATTTGAAGTATGAAGTCAGGGGACACGGTAAAAACGCAATTTACAATTTTTGGCGAAAATATCCGGTTACAAAGATATGAAGGTCAAAAAGTCGTAAATTTTAGCACTGTCTGACTGACTGAGATATAGTACCTAAATCTAACCTACTTCCAGATAACTTAGAAGGATGAAATTTGGAATCTAGCTCGGTAATTGTGTGTAAGCGTAGGAAAAAATCAAAAAATAAAAAAAAGTCGAAAAATAACTGGTGTCCCCATATAAAATTTGTATGTGACCGAAGCAGAGCCATCTAGCGGCAGTGAAAAGAAAAGCTTCGGTCCCATACAAATCTTAGCCAACTCGCATTTATATTGTGAGCCCGTTATGTCACGTAAAACTCGCATTAAGGCCTCTGTGCACGCGGGGCTCAATATGACATACTTCAGCGCATGGAGTATTGAGGTAGAACGAGGGCCATCTCATGAAGGGAAAGTTGAAAAAAATTCCAGCTGTTTACAAAAAATAGAGGTTCCAATAATGGCCATTTCTAAATGGCGCTAGTGTGTGAAAAATAGATATATGAAAGAAAGAAAGAAATTATTTATTTTGCTAATCACTGCAACAAGTTATAAAATTTACACTAAATAAATCATTTACAAAATATTATAAGTTATAAAATCAACATAACCTGCTGCAGCACTGCTCAACAAAAAAGGTACGCACTTAGCATATGCCGCGGGCTCCCCCCCGGGGGTTGCCCGCCTTGTCGTGGCGGGGGGGCTTAGTAACCGTGGACTGGTCACCCACGGTGAAGCTAAGAGGCAACCAGGGTCGGCCAGTTTGGGTCGCCGGTTGGCCCGAGGAGGGCGCTCCCAGCGGGCTGAACAAGTTCGCTGCGGACGCGCGTGGAGGTGGGACCGCAGAAGAAGAGGAGTGCCGGTATTACGGTGCGACGTTCTCCCTATCTTCTGCGGCCGTGGAGGGATCGCAGGGGGAGAGGCGTGTTGGTATTACGGGGCGCCACTCCCCCTACCCCCTGCGAGCTGACTGGGCCGTTCCGCCGAAACGGCACTGGTGGGGTCGCAGAAGAAGAGGCATGTAGGTATTACGGTGCGCCGCTTGCCCTATCCTCTGCGGCCGAGGTGTAGTTGGTGGAAGAACCACAGACCTAATCTTCCACCGGGTACCAGTTATCTAGTATCAATGGCCCCCTAGTAGCAGACTCGAGGGGAGTCTGCTACAGTACTAGTGGAGGCCGACGGGGGAGGCGCACCTTACCATCTGGTGCGCCCATCGTGGAGGGCTTTCGCGATGGAGCCGCTTGTGGGCGGCTGCCGCTGGCGGGGTTGTGGATGTGTGCGAAAGCGTTCCCGTAACCCTGTCACAAGGCGGCTAGAAGTAAGATGGGGGGGTTTTAGTGGGTATACCGTGGGTCTCATTAGCCTATACGGGAGTCCCACATAACCACTCGGGTACCCCCTGCACCCGGGTGGTATGCGTAATGTATTTTCCCCCCGGGGAAAAAAAAGGGTACCCACGGCTACTGATTTTCAGTACGACCTTTATTGTGTATATGAACATGGCTGTTGTAAACGGAGTGAAGTTTGGTGAGTTATGCCACCCTAATCAATGGCGCTAGTGTCTGCCAAATAGATATTCGAACATAGCTGTTGTAGACCGCACCGCAGCCCCACCCGTAATTTTACGCGTTTCCACTCATGAAACGTCAATTTAGTCTCTAAGATTTGTGAACAGGGTATATTTTTCTTTACAAAAACTAATGATATCCCACCAAAAACATAAATGTAAAAAGGAGAGCCAAGTTCAATACAAAAATTATGCTTGGCTGTGGGCTTCGCCGCAAAAAGAATGTAGATCTAAATGAGTGCCAAGTTCTATGCAAAATCTAAATATGTATTTATCGGTGCAGCCTAAAATAAGCCCTGTGCTATATATTTAATTTATAGGAACAAAATAACATTTATAGCACCCACAGTAGTCGAACCGTCTCATCGTACCTCAAGGGTACGTCGTGTCCCTGCTCGCTTACTAGAATAGGACAACGTTCGCAACACTAAAGGAATAGCACCTCCCTAGTCCCTACGCAGTTATAATTTTGTGTTCGTGCGGCGTACGCAGGCAAATACGAGCTGCGCGCCATTTTTCGTATTAATGTTAATTCCGGGACTCCTGCGCGACCCGAGTAATGTTCTGTGTTAATTCAATTGCTATAAACCTGAAATACACCAATATTGACGTGAAATAGTCTTTTCTTTAGTCATCCGTGGCCCAAGACTATATCTGGCGTCCCAACGTTCGGCCGAGTTTCAGTGATAATTGAACAATATTTTCGTGTATTTCGTGTTCGAACAATAGTTTAGTGTGTCAATATTGGTGAAAACTAGTGAAACAGTGGTTTAGTGTCAAAACAGTGACTTTCTTGGGTTCTTAGTGCGTCGTTACGAGTGTACCTACTTCGACCGCGCCCCGGCTTCGTTACGTTTTGAACACAAGACAAGAAGCAATTTAAACGGAACTTTTACGTAAATACGCAGTTTATAGTGACTATACAGTGGATTTTGTGTAAAACACCTAGTTTTTTCACGGTTTTAGTCGTTCTAGTGCCTACTTATTTCCTAGAACAGTCGTGTTCCTAGTCGAAAACCAACGTCCATTTTGTACCTATAAACATTCGAACTTATAAACATTCTGGTGTGTTATTCGAACTTATTATTTTAGTGTCTTAAATAGTCGTCCCAGCGGAACTGAGTCAATTAGTTACGTACTTACCTGGGATAGTTGTGTACTAAAATCTTAGTTCATTATTAGTGTAAAGAACGCTTGCTATCTACCTACTTTAATTACGCGTCGTGTACCTAACGATTAACGAACGTTCTAGAATCTAGATTGACGGAACTTCAGTGTAGTACTACTGCGAGTGTCGTAATTAGTTGGAACATTATAAATACTTAGTGCATAAACAGTCATGGTGTTAACGCGGTCGCGTACAAATAGTGCTACTCGTGCTATACAGCAAGAGACTGCTGTCGAGCAGTCTGACGGTGTGATGCCGTCGACCGATGAAGGAGCTCTCTTCGTCGACGTTCGAACGTCCACGCCGCCCCTGGCTGGACCCCCGTCCGTCGGCGCCTCTGCTTCATCACCATCGCAGCAGTTCGGGCGTGAGATGCATGATCCGCAGATGCCGCAGCACATGCATGCTCCGCCCACCGCCACGCCGCAACCACCAATGCCTGCACCGGTGGTCATGACAGACCAGCAACTGGTATTTTTATTGCAAACACTACGGTCGCAGCCGCCTATACCGGGCGCGCCGCCACCGCCGTCAGCGACTGTAAGTACAAATTTGGCTAAATGTACAGCGAGATTTAACGGTGCTGGCGATGTTCTAGCTTTTATTGACGCTGTCCAGATTTATAAAGATTGTGTTGGTGTGCGCGACGACATTGCTTTGAGAGGCCTGCCAATGCTGCTCACAGACTTTGCAGCTACCTGGTGGTTGGGTGTCAAACATTCTGTCGCGAGCTGGCAGGAGGCTATTCATTTAATACGACAAACATTTGGTCCGAGACTCCCGCCGCATAGAATCTACAGAGAGGTGTTCAGTCGAGAGCAGGGTGCAGAACGGACAGATGTATTTGTGTGCAGGATAAGAGCCTTGATCGCCCAGCTGCCGCTACACACACTACCAGAGAATCCTGTTCAGCTTGATATGGTCTATGGTCTACTACATCGGAGAATCCGCGAAAAGGTAACACGAACTGCCTTCACTTCATTCGCCGAGCTGCTACAACAGGCTCGAGTAGTGGAGGATGTGCTGGAAGAGGCGTCTGCTGTTACGTCAACGAGATCATCAACAGTTACCGTTGCGGCACCGCCATCGCCGACCATTAGACAGACAATTATTTCATCACCAGCTGCTACTGCGGTGAAACTTGACAGTACGCCGCAAAACAAAACCAGACCCAGATGTGTATTTTGTAAAATGTTTGGGCACGTCAAAGAGGACTGCCGTAAACTATTAAATAAAAATAAAATCAATTCGGAATACGTGAAGAGCGAACCAGTTGCAGCACAATCGGAGCTACGCCCGTCCCTAACTTGCTTTGGATGCGGTGCGCCCGGTGTGATCCGGTCTAATTGCGCAGTGTGCAAGGAAAAGCATATCTCCGCGCAACCGTCAACTTCGTCCGCGTTCCAATCAGTGTCCGTTTGTGAAACTAAATTAAATCCGCGAGCGCGTCCGATTTTTAATGTCGAAGTGTTTAGTGCCGTGGGTACCGCCCTATTAGATACTGGTGCGAAACAATCCGTTGCTAGTGACAGTCTTACTAAACATTTGCGGTCTAATGGCCAATTGTTTCAAAGTTTAGAAACCGAATTAAAATTCGCGGACGGATCTCAACGTATACAAGTAGTAGAAACTGCCTTAGTAAATGTAAAGGTTCAGGGAGTTGCTATCACAACGCTTTTTATGGTTTTGCCCGGTGCTACCGATTCTCTTTTAGGTATGAATTTTATACGGGACTCTGGCATGATGCTTGACTTCGATAAAAATCGTTTCTCCTTGCGTTCTACAGACTTTTTTGATATACAGTATGAATGTGAGAACCGCATTACGGTTAGTTCTAGTATTGGCCTCCGCGAGTGCGAAGGTGTTCTTTTACCTACAGATGATAAGTTGAAATTGGCTACACTGTTAGAGGAGAACTGTGATATCTTCAATGTAGGGGGAGGGTCGACGCCCTTCGCTTTACACAGAATAGATACAGGAAATGCAGCACCCATCTCCACGCCACCTTATCGGGTTACACCTAGTAAGAAAGAGATAATTAGAGCAGAGATAGATAAGATGTTAGAACAGGAGGTGATAGAGGAAACGGAATCTGAGTGGGCGTCACCAGTGGTGCTTGTGCCAAAAAAGAATGGTGAAATCCGGTTTTGCGTAGACTACCGAAAACTTAATGGGGTCACGCGCACGGACAAGTACCCACTGCCTATGATCGATGACATATTATCGTCCACCAGGTCCAATTGTGTCATGTCAACCATAGATCTAAAATCCGGATATTGGCAAGTTGAAGTGGCACCGGAAGACAGACAAAAAACGGCTTTTGTATCGCCGTTTGGTACATTTCAATTTCGGCGTTTACCGTTTGGGCTCAAGAATGCGCCGGCAACGTTTCAAAGGTTGATGGACCGTTTTCGCTCCGGCTTGAAGGACGTAACTGTGATAGCTTATTTGGATGATATTCTGATCATCTCAGACGACCTTCAAAGCCATCTGAGAGACTTAGAACAAGTTTTCAGTCGTCTGCGCTTGTTCAAGTTGACGGCGAATAGAGAGAAGTGCGTTTTCGCCAGAGAACGGGTAACATATTTGGGACATGTGATCACCACTCAAGGTATTGAACCTGATCCCAGGAAAGTCCAAGTTGTATTGGATATGCAACCTCCTACTAATGTGAAAGAGTTGAAGACCTTCTTGCAAACCTGTGCGTGGTTTCGCAAGTTCATTCCCCGGTTCTCTGAAGTTGCACAACCTTTAACGGATTTAACGAAAAAGAATAGACCCTGGAAATGGGGGGAGAAGGAGTTCTACGCTTTTGAAGAGCTGAAGCGAAGACTCACCACAAGCCCTATCTTACGCCAACCAGACTTCGAGCAACCTTTTATTTTGCGCACTGATGCTAGTGCATACGCGATCGGTGCAGTGCTTTTGCAAGGTCCTGATCCGAAGTCTGAGAAACCAGTGGAGTACGCGAGTAGGCTATTAACAGCAGCTGAGAAGAACTATTCTACGACGGAACGAGAGGCGCTGGCTGTGGTGTGGGCTCTCGATAAGTTTCGTGGTTACCTGGAAGGCGCCGTAGTTCACGTCGCTACTGATCATCAACCTCTAAAATGGCTCCTCTCGTTGAAGACTCCAAGTGGACGCCTGGCTCGGTGGGCCCTGAAAATTCAAGCCTACAATTTAGATGTCAGTTATACCCCAGGCAAAGCAAATGTGGTGGCTGATACGCTTAGCCGCCCTGTATGTTCCTCTGCAAAAGACGAAGGTCCCACATGTGACGTATGCCCAGTATCAGTGGATCTTCCTCACCGTAGCTCTGAAGAGATACGCGTGTCTCAGTTAGCGGATCCTATAATAAAAAGGATATTATCAGATTTTGAAGACAACGACGCTGCCACTAGGTGGACAGATCGAGGTTATTACCTTTCACGAGGAGTGTTGTTCCGTTTTGATCCGGATGGTGAATCCGAGGAGCCCCAGCTTGTCGTTCCAGAATCAATGCGTGAAGAAATCATGAAAGAACTTCATGACGCCTCCACTGCAGGACATTTGGGTTTAGAGCGTACACTTAAGAAAGTGAAAAACCGATTTTATTTCCCTAACATGCGACAGTACATAACAAAGTACCTGAAGTCTTGTGACCTTTGTCAAAAGTTTAAGCCCACTAACCTGAAACCTGCTGGTCTTCTCCAAAGCCCCGTCCCGCAACAAAGGTTTGAAGTTCTGGCCATGGACTTATTTGGACCTTTGCCAGAAGGTAGTAAAGGTGAGAAGTGGATCTTTCTGGTTGAAGATACTGCGAGCAGATGGGTAGAGTTGTTCCCGTTAGCCGAAGCTAATGCGGAAAATTGTGCTAAAACTTTGATCGAAGAAGTGTTCATGCGATATGGGTTTCCCCGCCGTGTAATCTCGGATAACGGAACCCAGTTCGTTTCAGCGGTGATGCAAAAAGTGATGTTCGTCTTGGGCATTCATCAAAATCTGACACCTGTGTATCACCCCGAGAGCAATCCCGCTGAACGGAAGAATCGTGACATGAAGCAAATGCTGGCGATCCTGATAGACCCAGAGCATCGTCGTTGGCCTGAGGTATTGCCCGCGGTGCGGTTTGCCTTAAATACGGCTCCTAATCAAGGCACTGGACACTCTGCCGCCTTTCTAACATTTGCGCGCGAGTTCCGGTCTCCAGTCGACATAGCCCACGACCTTAGGACAATAGTGGAGCAGGAGAACTATATCCCACAAATAACGCCGTACTTGCGAGATTTCGTACACCAGTTGCAAGAAGTGAAGTGGCGAGTCGAACGCCAACAAGATCTTCGCAAGGATGCTGGGGATAAGTCAAGACGTTCTGGACCACTATATCAGGAGGGTGATCTAGTACTTGTAGACAACCATCTCCTTAGTCAGGCCGCGAAGGGTTTTACGCGTAAATTTGCCCCGAGACGCGAAGGTCCGTATCGAGTGAGCAAAGTTGTTTCGCCGACTACTTATGAAGTTGTAGATAAGAACAACGAACCTCGAGGCAAGTATCATGCCAGTCTTTTGACGCCATACGTAGGTGATCGTGATGTAGTAGTTCATAACCGCAGGAGGGGTAGGCCTCGCATTTTATCTGATCCCAAGTCAGCTCCAGAGCCTTCTGCCGACTTGGAGGGGGAGGATATAGCACCCACAGTAGTCGAACCGTCTCATCGTACCTTAAGGGTACGTCGTGTCCCTGCTCGCTTACTAGAATAGGACAACGTTCGCAACACTAAAGGAATAGCACCTCCCTAGTCCCTACGCAGTTATAATTTTGTGTTCGTGCGGCGTACGCAGGCAAATACGAGCTGCGCGCCATTTTTCGTATTAATGTTAATTCCGGGACTCCTGCGCGACCCGAGTAATGTTCTGTGTTAATTCAATTGCTATAAACCTGAAATACACCAATATTGACGTGAAAGTGTGGTGGTCTTACACTTTATTATTTTTAATATTATTTATTTTTATATATAATCACATATATTTATCTATTTAATATTTATTTCATTTACAAAATATACATAAATATATACATACAGACATTATAAAATAAACACTATAGACATACACAATAATATGACATTAATACGTATATACACACACAAATTATTTATTTAAATATCATTATCGTATATTCCGGCGCGGCTGCCATTTGCCGGCTCGGCGTGTGGAAACGCGCCTTTTCCGAGATAACGGTACTCGCCCGGCTGGCCGGCCGGCCGCCATCGCCGCTAGCGCATAGTAACTAGTCAGTCAGCCTACGATCGTTGCCCGCGAAACGTGTGTCACCCGTAGCTTGACGCTCCTTACGCACCGCTTACGCGTAGTACTTAAATATAGTGCCTAAGTTCTCCGCTTTATGTTCAGACTGTTCTTAGTGCCTAAAACTTTCACTGTCGCTTGCTATCCTACCTACTCCTTCTTTCTAAGTGGTATTTTCTTGTGTGAACTGTGCTATTCGTTGTTTAGTGTAACTGTCATACTGTGTATCGTTTTCTTCCATTGTGTTCGCGTAATAAATGTGTTTCTAGTGTTATCTGACTTTCTTCTTCACTCTCGCCTAACGCTATAACGGACGCATAAATAATATTTGCTTGCATATACACAGTGCCTTACCACACAAACATTTAAATACTACATTGGTGACCCTTAAATAAACACGATGAGCGAAGATAGTAGTTCGACAGTGCGTACAATAATTGAGCACGAAGATGGCGGCGTTACCACGCGGCGTGCGGTAAAGAAGATGCGCGTTTCCACTGACCGTTCGCCGGACGATACATCGGATGAGGACATCCGACAACCGGTTAAGCAAAAAACAGTGGCGAATCTCAAAGTGCCTCCGTTCTCTCCTGATGATCCGGAGATATGGTTCGCGCTTTTGGAAGGCCAGTTTGATAATTACGGCATCACCGATGACCATACAAAATTTACTCAGGTTGTCATTAATTTAGATATGCAGCATGCTAAAGCTGTAAAAGATATTATTTTGGATCCGCCGTTGAAAGGCCGCTATATTAAAATTAAAACGGAGCTTATACGACGACTATCAGCATCGCATGAAAAAAAGGTGAAACAGCTGCTCACACACGAAGAGCTGGGAGATCGCAAGCCTTCGCAGTTCTTGCGTCATCTGCGGGATTTGGCTGGACCGAGCGTACCAGAGGACTTCATACGGACTATCTGGTGCAACCGCCTCCCCACCAACATTCAAACAGTGCTGGCGTCACAACCCACCCACTCTCTCGAGCAACTGGGTGACCTTGCGGACCGTATTCAAGAAGTCACATCACCGTACCAGGTGTCTGCTGTATCGGCCAGTACTTCATTTGCGAACCCTTCGAGTGAAATCGCAGAACTGCGTAAAATGGTTGAACACCTCGCTATAAAACTCGACGAGCACACCAGAACATCACGGACTTCAGATCGTTCCCGTTCCCGTCTACGTCAGTGTCGTGGTCGTTCAAGGCGCGGTTCTCCAAGCCACCCTCGTTCCCGATCAGCCTCAGACTACCGTCGTTTCCCTGTATGTTGGTACCATTGGAAGTATGGCGCCAAGGCCAATAATTGCGTAAAACCATGCGACTACCAGGCGGGAAATGGCGCGGGCACTCAGTAATGGCGACGACCGACTGCCCTACGTCTCCAGGTCGCCTCTTCGTGACGGACCGCAATACGAAAACACAATTTCTGGTCGACACTGGAAGTGACCTCTGTGTTTTCCCCCGGTCCCGGCTACGTGAACGACGAGCTCCTACGTCGTATCAGTTGTCTGCAGCCAACGGGTCTACGATAAATACGTATGGCTACGCGCACCTGGACCTGAACCTGGGACTTCGACGTTCGTATAAATGGCGGTTTGTGGTAGCGGACGTTACAAAGCCTATTATAGGTGTAGACTTCTTGTGTCACTATAACCTTGTGGTAGATTGTAAGAACCAAAAGCTTATTGATAGTACTACTACTTTGTGTACACCGGCTTCACCGGCTCATACAGCTCTCAATGTATCCTCTGTTAAGGTGCTAACGGGTGACTCGCGTTATCACGTTTTACTGTCTACGGAGTTTCCAGAGATAACGCGGCCAGCTGGTACACAGAAAACCACACCACACGGTACACAACATCATATACGTACTACACCCGGTCCCCCAGTGTCGTGTGCACCGAGACGTTTGGCACCAGATAAATTGATAGTGGCTAAAAGGGAATTTGAGGAAATGTTGGCGAATGGTACAGCAAGACCATCTGAGAGCCCGTGGTCGTCACCATTGCACTTAACGCCGAAAAAAGACAATGGTTGGCGTCCCTGTGGGGATTATAGGCTTCTCAACGCTCGTACTATTCCTGACAAATACCCAATCAGACATATACACGACTTCGCACACAACTTGTCAGGCTGTAAACTCTTTAGTACAATAGATCTCGTAAAAGCGTATAATCAAATACCAGTTTGCGCAGAGGACATACCGAAGACAGCTATTACCACGCCCTTCGGTATGTTCGAGTTTCCATACATGACGTTTGGCCTACGTAATGCAGCGCAAACGTTCCAACGTTTCGTAGACGAAATGACGCGTGGGTTGGATTTTATTTATTGTTATTTGGATGATTTTGTTATTTTCAGTAAGGACGAGGACCAGCATCGAGATCATCTGCGCCAGGTGTTCACAAGACTGCGAAACTACGGCATGGTCCTGAACGTTTCGAAATGTGTATTTGGAGCTCCATCGGTATCCTTTCTGGGTTACCGTATTTCTGAGAGCGGAACCATACCACTCGACGAAAAAGTTCAGGCCATACGCGATTACCCGCCACCAAAAGACGTGAGGTCGCTCAGACGGTTTTTGGGCATGACAAACTTTTATAGGCGGTTCTTGCCTAAAGCTGCCCAAATACAAGCGCCTCTTAATGCCTTGCTGGTGGGAGCAGTAAAAGGCTCAACACCTATTACACTAAGCGGCGAGGCTCTGAAGGCTTTCTCCGATATCAAGGAAAGTCTATCCAAGGCAGCTCTTCTAGCGCACCCTGACTGTGGAGCTAAGCTGGCCTTGGTGACAGATGCTTCTGATGTCGCGATCGGTGCAGTGCTACAACAGCTTAAAGACCAAGCATGGGAACCGCTGGCGTTCTTTTCTCGCAAGCTAAGTACAACGCAGCAAAAGTACTCGCCGTATGATCGTGAGTTACTGGCAATTTATGAGGCAATAAAATACTTTCGCCACATGCTTGAAGCGAGACACTTTACTGTGTACACGGATCACAAGCCGATCAGTTACGCATTTCATGAACGAAAAAGTAACTGTTCGCCTAGGCAATTCCGTCACCTGGACTACATCTCACAATTCACCACCGATATAAGGCATATATCAGGCAAAAAAAATGTCGTTGCCGACGCCTTATCTCGGATCGATGAATTGAGTAGTCCAGTCTGTATAGCTAATCTCGCTCAAGCACAACTCACGGATGAGGAATTAGCGCAGTACTTAGCTGACCCGAACACGTCCCTTCGTATTCAGAAGATACAATACCCTGGGAGCCACGTTACTTTGTACTGTGATGTCAGTACAATGACTCCCAGGCCCTTTGTACCGAAGAGTCTGAGAAAGCAAGTCTTTCAGAGCCTTCATTCACTTAGTCATCCCGGAACTAAAGCAAGTGTACAATTAGTGGCAACAAGGTTCGTGTGGCCGGGGATGAGAAAAGACTGCCGTGACTGGGCACAATCATGTCTAGCATGTCAGCGCGTAAAAGTTACTCGTCATGTGTCCACACCATGGGGCACTTACGATGTACCTAGCGCGCGCTTCATGTTCATTCATATTGATATAATAGGCCCACTACCTATATCGCAGGGTAACAGATACTGTCTCACCGCCATAGACAGGTTCACACGGTGGCCGGAAGTCATGCCAATACCCGACATATCGGCTGAGACGGTAGCAAAAGCCCTTCTATCCGGATGGATATCCAGGTTCGGTTGCCCCACAGATGTTGTTACAGATCGTGGCCGACAATTTGATTCGGCACTGTTCCAACATCTCGCAAAAATATCCGGATTCCGTCACAAACGCACAACCGCCTATCATCCGGCGTGTAATGGATTGGTGGAACGATTTCATCGGCAACTTAAGGCGTCCATCACTTGCCATGCTGATGAAAGTTGGACCGAAATTCTACCTCTTGTCCTACTGGGGATTCGGAGTGCCTTCAAGGAGGACCTACAATCGTCATCCGCAGAGTTGGTGTACGGCGAGCCACTGAGGCTTCCCGGTGAATTTTTTGATACACCTACAGCCTGTACGTCGGATATATCAGACTTTTCAGCTAGGTTACGTTCTTTCGCCGGGAAGCTGAAACCTGTACCCGCTTCTCGCCATACAAAACAAAAGACGTTTGTTTTTAAAGATCTCGCTTCCGCGAATTACGTTTTTCTACGTGAAGACGCTTCGCGGGCGCCGTTACAACCTGCTTACACCGGCCCGCATAAAGTATTGGAGAAAGGTGATAAGGTTTATAAAATACTTTTAAAAGGGAAACCGTATACCGTCACGATAGACCGCCTCAAGCCCGCCTACATCGTGGCAGAGGATGGAGACACATCGGGAAACACCACTGTGAGTATTACACCTACATTACCTCCAAGCACTACCACCACAGTGACTAACACCACCACTACCACTACAACCCATCCTATTGTAGTACAAGGCAAGGTGACACGTTCTGGGAGACACGTACGTTTTCCAGACTATTATCGCCCCTAACCAGGTCTCTGGGGGGGAGTAGTGTGGTGGTCTTACACTTTATTATTTTTAATATTATTTATTTTTATATATAATCACATATATTTATCTATTTAATATTTATTTCATTTACAAAATATACATAAATATATACATACAGACATTATAAAATAAACACTATAGACATACACAATAATATGACATTAATACGTATATACACACACAAATTATTTATTTAAATATCATTATCGTATATTCCGGCGCGGCTGCCATTTGCCGGCTCGGCGTGTGGAAACGCGCCTTTTCCGAGATAACGGTACTCGCCCGGCTGGCCGGCCGGCCGCCATCGCCGCTAGCGCATAGTAACTAGTCAGTCAGCCTACGATCGTTGCCCGCGAAACGTGTGTCACCCGTAGCTTGACGCTCCTTACGCACCGCTTACGCGTAGTACTTAAATATAGTGCCTAAGTTCTCCGCTTTATGTTCAGACTGTTCTTAGTGCCTAAAACTTTCACTGTCGCTTGCTATCCTACCTACTCCTTCTTTCTAAGTGGTATTTTCTTGTGTGAACTGTGCTATTCGTTGTTTAGTGTAACTGTCATACTGTGTATCGTTTTCTTCCATTGTGTTCGCGTAATAAATGTGTTTCTAGTGTTATCTGACTTTCTTCTTCACTCTCGCCTAACGCTATAACGGACGCATAAATAATATTTGCTTGCATATACACAGTGCCTTACCACACAAACATTTAAATACTACAAAATAGTCTTTTCTTTAGTCATCCGTGGCCCAAGACTATACATTATGAACAAGAGTTAAACTCTATTTCTTTGCTTTGTTGGATACCTATAACAATTGCTGTTATTTAAAAAAGTGAGATCTTAAAGTAGGTTAGATTTGACTTGGCCAGTTTTCATTACATCAGTCATAAAAGTCAGTCTGATAAAAACTAATTAATTAACCTTTTTTATTTATGCAGTATTTTTTTTCTTTGATCTTAATTCAAGTTTTTCTTTGATATTAATTGAAGTTACACTTGAGCGTGGTTTTATATTTTATATTTTATATTTTTTCACATGTTCTTTTCATAGCGTGGATTTTATTTCATGCACGTTATCATTAAAAATTCAGTATCAGTTAATTCAGTATCAGGTAGTATCATTCAATATTGAGTTAAATAAAAATTAATTAATATTTTGAAATAATTTAATTTACGAATCTCTTTAACCAAACTATATGTGTTAAGAGCCATCTGTGATTAATTTTGTATCTACATAGTGTATTCTATTAAGCTATTCTAATATTACTTTGCTACATATCGTAATAGTTCTCGTATTAGAGCATAGATGGTGTTTTTACAAGCATTAATATCAGGAAAAAAAGTGCCATCTGTGATTAATTTTGTATCTACCTACTTGTAAAAACACCATTTATGTTCTATTACGAGAACTATTACCATACGTATGTAAAGTTATTTTCGTTACGAATTTCTGGATTCGGTTTCCACGGTCCAGGCCCGCCATAGAAGCTATGCATTAGCTTAAAACTTCAGTCTACTATTGCAAATTGTTAACGAATCTCGAATTGATTTAGACGTAATTATACTAACGGAAGTGGGTATTTCTGTGTGAAATGACCTAACTCAATTCTTTTGTATAAATGGTTATGAAATGTGTAGTATGCTCCGCGAACAGAGAATGGGTGGAGGTATTATTATGTACATTAAAAATTGTCATAAATTCCAAATTTGTAAAAATAATAAATTAACACACTGTGAGTCACTTATTGTACTAATCACTACCACTCTCTGCTATTCGGTATACATTTGCGCAATATATAGACCGCCCAATAAGAGTAAACACTAATGATGAACGTACATATTATATCGGCATCGTCCGATACCGATATAGGTACCGATCCGTATACCGATAGCCTCGCACATAATATGTCCGGATTCGCCGTACGCAAATTTTAGTGTTGCCAACTATTTTTGCAGTTTTTCCCAACCTCTAGTGTAAAACGGTGCGATGTCATTGGTTTACAGTCCTGTTTAAGTCTGTGTCAAGTTTAATGTCCTGTTGACAGTACTAGTGGGAAAAAACCCACTAGTTCTGTGTCAATTTATTTCCGTGTGTAGGTATAGTTTGCTATCAATCGTCAAGTATTGGCCATTATATGTGTATTATTGTCAAATGTCCGAAAACAATGATGTATAGGATAAACACGAAGGCGAGATCTCCTCACGGGATTAGCTTACTTTGAAACATTTCTCCTAATGCGTTGTCAAAAACATCGTGGCATGGCAACACTATTGGCATTTCGGATACCTTCCGCATTTTCAGAAATGCGTGCGGACGCATCGGGCTCTCATATGATTTCATACAAATGCAATGCGGACAGCGCGGACGATGCCGATTGTTGTGCATTCAGCATTATTTATTTATTTATAACAGATGCTTGCAGTACTAACAGCAGCGCCAAAGCATACTGCAAGCTATTGGTATCTTATGCTAATAATAATTACTGCTAAACACTATTTAAAAGTATTTTACACATATGTTTGTCGGAGATCATAAAATGTGTATTCGAATTGTGAAGATGGCAACACTATGCGAATTAACTACTGTCATCGTTGAAGTAAGATTATAAGAGTGAAACGTCATTGTCACTCTGGCTGAACGTCAAACGAGCAGTCATCTTGTGGCAACCATCAACTGGACCACGAGAGAACCGATGGACGCCTAGACAAGAACGTAGTTACTTGAAGACGGAACGCAACGTGTGAATTGTATTGTGATATCAGATTGACGAGTAACAGGATCAGACGATTATGCGAGGCATTGGGGTGGCTGTAAGGGGTGATGGGAGGCCACTGGGCCGTCGCGCCCTATTATTTGTTGGCTGTTACTCGGATAATTGAAGACAATCAGTTCTAATGGCGTGTTAATTATAACCAGTGTAAAACCTGTGTTAAATGAGTTTCTGACTAAAGTGATGTAAACGCCCACTGTTGTTATTATTTCCCGAACCACCACCCCACCAGCCTTTATCTCCGTTATCAGAAGTGGGATGTAGCTCAAGCCCCAAGAAAAGGCTATCTGACAATACCTACTGCAATACCTACGGACCGGCAAACGAGACCCTGACGTTGGTTTGCAAAACATTACGAAAAGTTTTACAAAGAAGTAGATCAGCGAGTGTAACATCGATAAGTGAGTTTTATTATTGAAAACACGACGAAACAATTCGAGAAAACTAATGTAGGTATTTGAGAATGGACACGAATGAAACTTGACGAGAATAATTGCACGATGGAATACCTACAGTAACCCCAGTAAGAAAGAACTTCAGCGAGTTCCGTGACCAAGACAAAGTTATTCACCGGCTCTCAAATCTCGTAAGGAATCTGAATATCTGCTGTGTGTAAGTGTACACAAGTGTTGTAATAAGTTCATACAAGCTTGCATCATTGTACCCGGGAAGCGGATATAAGTCCACTGAGGGACTTGACGAGGGCTGACTGTGCCACCACTACTGAAAATCAGGTGAACTGTATTGTTTTATGTTGGATGAATGTCTTGAAATATTAAGGACACAATAGTTTGTGTATCCATGTACCTAATATGTTTTGGTTACTTACAATATGATTTAAAGAAAGTCTATAGTATGGTACTGTTTTGAGATCATATTTAAGATTGACACATACAACAAATAATAAAAGCTAAGATAAAAGATTGAGACCAAATTAGGTAGCTAAGTACCTACTTACTGTTAATTTGAAAAAGTGAATTGATTATTTAGTTAGTTATTATCCTTAAAAGTTTACTGTAGACAGCTAACAGGCTATGCTATTTTATGTTACCTTAACTTGGGTTATGGTGCCAGGATAACTAAAGGAAACTTGTAGTAACAGGAACAGTAGTCTTGTGATATAGTTACAGTTCTGTGGTTTTAAAATCTTCCCAAAGAAACAGTACAGAATGGAAATATAGACTAACTAGCTTAACTACTTGCTATCTGCATAGTTAATAGTCATGACTATTACAAGCGATTATGCTGGGCAATACATTATGATGTTATGAGCTATTTTATAAAGTAAAAATTAAGTGCTTCATTTGTGAAACCAATGAGGCAGGTACCTTTTTGTGATGAAGATGGTATACCTGGTATTACAGTGTGTTCTTTTGTGTTTCTTTTGCGTACTTGGTTTATTGTCACACTAATGTGACTAGGGTAAAAGCACTCATTTGTTACCTGTAGGGTAAGACAGTAACTTGCTACCTGTAGGGTAAAGACACTTGTTTACGACCAGTAGGGTAAAAGCACCAAATTGCGATCATTGAATAAAATGAATTTAATTATTTTGTTTTCTTTAGACAAATGATAAACAATGCAGCATAGTTCTGATTTCATAAAGAATCTAACGTTTTGAGAGATTTAATGAATTTTAGTAAACTTACCGAACTAAGGTTATTAAGAACCAGTATGAGTGTATTGTTTTTTTTTGGACACTGGAAACGTTTTATAAATCAAGAACATTAAATCATTTTGTTGTTCTTTGCTTTGCTGTTTACTCTCGGTGCAGAAAAGTGAAGTTAAGGAATGGCGTGTTTGTTGTCGTTTGTTTTGTGTTTCAGTGGCAATAACGGCTGACGGTGGTTCGGATGATATTGAAATGAATTGGTTGCAATGAGAAACGTAACGACAGTAAACGCGAGTAAATGAGAACCGTGGAATTTTACAAAGAAAATATGTGAACCTACCCCCAGATACTCGCCTCACGCAAGATGTCGATATTCAGTCGAGAAGCAATTATGGTGGAAGTGAACGGTGGAACGGAGTGCGTTACTATTTGAACATAGAACACGAGGACGTGTTCAGTTTGTCAGAGATGGCCGAGGGAGTAATAGCATCCAAGACACCAAAACAACACAAGACAACAAACCAAATAAACCAAAAAAAAAAAAAAAAAAATCATTGCATTTCAGGTTTTTCAGAGTTAAGATTTTGTAAATTTTATTTTGTGTAAGAATGTTGTGCTTCGAAAAACTGGAACATGCAAGGTTTTCCAGAAAATAAGATTGATTAGAAAGAACTGGTTAGAATGGTGGTTTGCATAAACTACAAATCGTTTCGTCGTATTTGTGCTTGATTCAACGAAGTATTATAAAGTCATTGTACAGTATCTTTCAACGTAATTATGATTAACAAAGTTATTCAAAGTCAGTGCAAGTTTTGTGACACCAGAAGCGTTCTGTAAATGATATTAAGAATATTCAATTTTCAAACATCTTGATATTCTTTAATTATCGTCTGCCCTCAGTTCAGAAAAATAACAATTAGACATTTCGTGTTTTTGTCTTTTGTTTTCTTGTGTGTGTTTCAGGTAAACTAAGTGACAATGTAAGTTGTATGGACATGTAACCTGCGAATGTCTAAACGGTGACTAGAAATTACATCAATGCGAGATAAGTAGGACTGGCGTCAACTACGTGTCTTTAATTTCGTTGATACTGACGGGAGCGCATCGCGGCTCCTTGTACCGTGGCTTACGATGAGCATCATCGGTGATTGTATGGCGACATGATATAGCAGGTGATCTGTATTGATACTTTTGTAGCTAATTTTGATTACTGCACACTGACAGTAATTGTTCCTTGTTGAGTTTGTGTACTTGACGATTTTTGGTAATGAAGGCCACAGAGAGAATTTGGTGAGCGAAATGAGCGAATTGAATGCCTATTTGCCATTTAAAGGTGTCATGCAAAGATAATAATTCCTTTACTGATTTGTTGAATTGTTTTTGAGAATCTTTAAGACAGACGGGATAACACACTAAAAATTTCTTAAAATCTTCACAGTAAGTGAACCGATTGTCGATTGTTGTTGATGAGTAGTAAGTAGTATGCAAGTCGCTCAGATAGCATGCAGCTCCAGGTCATTTGTAGGCGTAGGCGTAAGATCGGGCACTAGATTTCCCGCCGCAGTGCGGCCACGACTGTGAGTGGCGTGCGAATGGCTTGGAGCTGTAAGCAGTCGCTGATCAAATGATACCGCTGGTTAAGCGATGCCACTGGTTAAGTGATGCCGCTGGTTAAGTGATGCCACTGGTTAAGTGATGCCGCTGGTTAAGTGATGCCACTGGTTAAGTGATGCCGCTGGTTAAGTGATGCCACTGGTTAAGTGATGCCGCTGGTTAAGTGATGCCACTGGTTAAGTGATGCCGCTGGTTAAGTGATGCCGCTGGTTAAGCGATGCCGCTGGTTAAGTGATGCCGCTGGTTAAGCGATGCCGCTGGTTAAGTGATGCCGCTGGTTAAGCGATGCCGCTGGTTAAGCGATGCCGCTGGTTAAGTGATGCCGCTGGTTAAGCGATGCCGCTGGTTAAGCGATGCCGCTGGATAAGTGATGCCGCTAATTAAGCGATGTCGCTTGTTAAGTGATGCCACTGGATAAGTGACGCCGTTGGTTAAGCAATGCTGTTAGGTAAACGATGCCGCCGAGTAGGCGATGATGGAGATAAAATTAATTACCTTCGTAATTCAAATTGTGTCTTATCGAGTTAATGGCAAAGTTGATTTTATTAACAGTAACTGTAATTTGACTTATCTTTGAGTGCCATGAAGCCTTTTTGTTGTAAAGCTAGATCGTGTTATCAGATTGTAGTTCTTGGTATTATCCCTTTCTGGCTGCTACATGTGTTTTCATAATGAAGCCTTTGGGCTTGAGGTCAGGGAGGCCGAGTGGGAAACTTTTACTTTGCGAAGGTTATGTCTTTTCTAGATGGTCCCCTGCTGCCTCACCGAGGACGGTGAGATCGTCACGATGGCCGTGTCGGAGATCATAAAATGTGTATTCGAATTGTGAAGATGGCAACACTATGCGAATTAACTACTGTCATCGTTGAAGTAAGATTATAAGAGTGAAACGTCATTGTCACTCTGGCTGAACGTCAAACGAGCAGTCATCTTGTGGCAACCATCAACTGGACCACGAGAGAACCGATGGACGCCTAGACAAGAACGTAGTTACTTGAAGACGGAACGCAACGTGTGAATTGTATTGTGATATCAGATTGACGAGTAACAGGATCAGACGATTATGCGAGGCATTGGGGTGGCTGTAAGGGGTGATGGGAGGCCACTGGGCCGTCGCGCCCTATTATTTGTTGGCTGTTACTCGGATAATTGAAGACAATCAGTTCTAATGGCGTGTTAATTATAACCAGTGTAAAACCTGTGTTAAATGAGTTTCTGACTAAAGTGATGTAAACGCCCACTGTTGTTATTATTTCCCGAACCACCACCCCACCAGCCTTTATCTCCGTTATGTTTATAAAATAGTTCAAAGACATATTGATATAAATAATAAAGTTATTGGATGTTGTTTTTGTACTTTAGTTCTGAAATTAAATTAAATCCCACCAAAAACATAAATGTAAAAAAGGAGAGCCAAGTTCAATACAAAAATTATGCTTGGCTGTGGGCTTCGCCGCAAAAAGAATGTAGATCTAAATGAGTGCCAAGTTCTATGCAAAATCTAAATATGTATTTATAGGAACAAAATAACATTATGAACAAGTATTAAACTCTATTTCTTTGCTTTATTGGATACCTATAACAATTGCTGTTATTTAAAAAAGTGAGATGTAAAGTAGGTTAGATTTGACTTGGCCAGTTTTCATTACATCAGTCATAAAAGTCAGTCTGATAAAAACTGAAAAAAATTGATAAAAATTGAACTATTTTATAAACATATGTGTAAAATACTTTTAAATAGTGTTTAGCAGTAATTATTATTAGCATAAGATACCAATAGCTTGCAGTATGCTTTGGCGCTGCTGTTAGTACTGCAAGCATCTGTTATAAATAAATAAATAATGCTGAATGCACAACAATCGGCATCGTCCGCGCTGTCCGCATTGCATTTGTATGAAATCATATGAGAGCCCGATGCGTCCGCACGCAATATGAAAATGCGGAAGGTATCCGAAATGCCGATAGTGTTGCCATGCCACGATGTTTTTGACAACGCATTAGGAGAAATGTTTCAAAGTAAGCTAATCCCGTGAGGAGATCTCGCCTTCGTGTTTATCCTATACATCATTGTTTTCGGACATTTGACAATAATACACATATAATGGCCAATACTTGACGATTGATAGCAAACTATACCTACACACGGAAATAAATTGACACAGAACTAGTGGGTTTTTTCCCACTAGTACTGTCAACAGGACATTAAACTTGACACAGACTTAAACAGGACTGTAAACCAATGACATCGCACCGTTTTACACTAGCCTCCTAAGGCCCAAGTAAAATATGCCTTGTTCCAGGTTATCACCCAATGTTCTTGTACAAGTACATAATGTACAGTTATGGTTAACGCCCAGACCAAAAAAAATGAATATAACTATGATAGAGTGTTTTTTTTGAAGCGGTATTTTTTTATTGAATTAGTACTATGACAAATAATAAATTTAGGCAGTTTTAGGTTCAAAATTTTTTGTTCATGTCTGAGAACATTAGGCCATTAAGACATAAATTGGTATATTTTTTATGTTCTAAATGGGTAACATTGGGCTGTTAAGGATTAAAAAAACTTATTATTTTCATTATAAAAATTATTTATTTAGCATAATTAAGTATGCCTAGTTTCACTTTTGGCAACAAATTAGGTATTACATGTCCATAATAATTATGTCCATAATTATTAAATTACCATTTTCTAATTTTGGTCATGTGCTATAATTTCACCAATATTTTAATATTTGAAAAGTGCAAAATTTATTGAAGAATTACTTAAAAGAGGAATAGGCTGCTCTGGTACTATTATGAAAAATGGAATACCTGCCGCAGCAAGGCCCAATATTGAGGAGGACCGTGTACTGAAACATCGAGCTAGGGGTAGTACACAAGTTCTAAGATCAAGTAATGGGACCGTAGATTACAATGGCACTAACGTGGTTTGACAACAAAGCCGTGACATTGTTATCTGTAGAAGCCAGTGAAGAAACAGATGAAGGTAGAAGATGCTCTAAGGGCGAAAGAAGATATGTACCAATGACCAGAACTACAATAATAAGAAATTATATCATGAACATGAGGTGTGGATCTTGATTCCATCAGAAAACGATGTCTGTAAAGTGCACATACCTATTTTGTCGGACAAACAATCAAGATACGGACAATGTCAATACCCAAAATGTCATTACAAATTATCTTGCCACATAAATTGGCAATCCGTGCTTATCGCTGGCTGCAACCACAACTACTACTTTTACCACGGTTTGCTGATACTGCTCTTGAATTGATCTGTACATCTTCATCTGCATCTGTTTCGCTAAAGCTTGGTGATGTATTTTCAGGGCCAATGATAAAACAGTGGTTTGCTAGTATCTTCATCGGAGAATATAGCTTCAACCCATAATGGCCTACTACTGGGCACGGGTCTCTCCTCTTGAGGAGGCCTAGAGCATACTCCACCACGCTGCTCCAGTGTGGATTGGTGGAGGGGTTAGTAGCCAACCCGAGTTTCGGAAGTTTTCAAACCACCCGAGGGCCTCCGACATGGCTTAACGACTGTTATCTTATGATAACAATCGGGATCGACGGCAAGAAGAAGCACGGAAACGCTCCAGAATTTTTGCCACTAGGGGTCACCCATCCAACTACCGATCGCGCCCACTGTTGCTTAACTTTGTCGATCACTTTAGATCGACGCAAGCCGCAGGGCTATGAGCGCTTCATCGGAGACTATAAAATCTCCAGTATCCAAATCATTTAGCAAATTTTCGATTACTAGTTTTTTCCGCGCTAAGAAAAGTAAGTAGTCATTAATACTCAATGTTCTTATACGAGTACATATTATAACAGGCAACTAATAGAACACCAGCCGAATGTTCTTGTACAAGAACATAATAAATGACAGGTAAAAAAAAGGAATTTCAAATAGTGTATTTGCATAAATAGTAAACTTCAAATACTCTGTAGTGTTTTAACTCAAAAATAAAAATACTAGTTTGAAAAAAAAAACATGTGATTTTGTTAATACTTAGAGATTTATCTTACCTCGACTACGTGTGTGCTCCGTGTTTGGCATTTCGGCAACCAAATGACAGACGGTACCTGATTGGTTCCTGAGGATCGAGCTTGAAACACGTCACTAGGACATCCTTCAAGAATGTCAAAACTTAAGAAAATGGCGAGCCGCGCCAATTTTTGAATTAAATTAGAATAACTGAACTGTTCTCGTGTGAGAACTTGTGTCACCAGGACTACATTAAGCTGATTTAGCCTGGGCGGATACCAATTTTTTGTAAAGTCCTTGGGTAAGAACATTGGGCCTTAGGAGGCTAGAGGTTGGGAAAAACTGCAAAAATAGTTGGCAACACTAAAATTTGCGTACGGCGAATCCGGACATATTATGTGCGAGGCTATCGGTATACGGATCGGTACCTATATCGGTATCGGACGATGCCGATATAATATGTACGTTCATCATTAGTGTTTACTCTTATTGGGCGGTCTATATATTGCGCAAATGTATACCGAATAGCAGAGAGTGGTAGTGATTAGTACAATAAGTGACTCACAGTGTGTTAATTTATTATTTTTACAAATTTGGAATTTATGACAATTTTTAATGTAACTTCAATTAATATCAAAGAAAAACTTGAATTAAGATCAAAGAAAAAAAATACTGCATAAATAAAAAAGGTTAATTAATTAATTAATTAATTTATAACAAAATCCACAGCTTTTTTTACATTGTTATATAGACAAAACTAATTACATAGGTCTTTAAGCCAAATAAGGATTTACATTTTTCTTATCTATACTAATATTATAAAGAGGAAAGATTTGATTGTTTGCATTGAATAGGCTCCGAAACTACCGAACCGATTTGAAAAATTCTTTCACTGTTAGGAAGCTACACTATCCCCGGGTGACATAGGCTATATTATATTTTTTTTTACTATTTTTCCCGAAGCGAAGCTAGGGCGATTTCCTAGTATTTCATAATTTGTCACAACAAAGTAAACACCACATAAAACAAGAAAAGCAATGCGCTCACAATTATGCTTGTGTGTGTGCGCGTGTGTGTGTGTGTGTGTGTTTGTGTGTGTGTATATGTGAGTGTGCCTATGTGCGTATGTGTGCCTATGTCTGTGTGTTCATGTGTAAATAGTAAATAATAATTGAAATTAAAAAGATAAATAACGATATTTATGCATATGTAGCAGAAGGAGGTATTCTATGGTATTGGTTATGAAATGATATTCCTTTTACTTTGCACCATGATATATTTCCAGTTCTCCTAACATTCACATCAATATTCCAAAGTACTTCAACACTACGTGATCAATAATAATCTGTTCTACATTCTTGACAATTCCCTAATCTAAATATGACATGACATTTCTTATATGCCAGCCTCTGCATCAGGCAAGCGCTGTAGAATAAAGAGGTCCGTCCCTGGACCTTCACTGGAGATTCATGGCCTCACCGATACGGCTATCCTGACGTGCGCTCGTCCTCGTGCGCGGATTAATTTATCTTGATACGTCATCACTGAATCAAAGTATGTGGTCTGCTCTAACTGCTGGGTCCGAAACACGTTGTTTTTGTGTTCACTCACGCGGCCATCGCTGACGACCCGCACGGCCTCGTGTGGATAATAAGAATTCTGTAAAAATAGTCTCAACAGTATCTTGCTCGGCTATTCTGACTACATTAACCTCACTCATATTCATTTTTATCATTCATCATTATTAATTTATAGTCAAGAATAATTCGCTCATTAAGTCTGATATTTTTTAAATGTGGACACTTAAAACATAGTGGAGAGAACTATGGTCTGGCCATTTGGTTACCAATCTGGTTCATAAAAATCGGGGTAAATCTGGCGCCGTCGAAAGGAAGGCCGACGCACCCTGCTGCCACTCGCATTCAGCTCACACTCCTGCCGTATCCAACGTAGATGACATTTCCGGTACATCCGGAATACTCCATACAGGATCCCCAAAAGCAGACAAAGAACAATAATGCATAACAGGATGCTTGATGATTTTATGTGGAATCGAAACTCCTCAATTGGCACACCATTCGTGCCCCCTGCCGCGTTTTGCGCTATCACGATATTTTCTTCTTTAGACTGCTGTTTCCCCATTTTCGAAGCACACTTTCAGCACAATACCGTCGATGTCAGAAATTTTGTTAGGACTCGTTTTATTATTCGATGATTGCATTGTCTCGAGAACACGATGTTTATAATTCACGGCCCGTATACGTAAAATCGGTCGGCGGCGACCGGTGTCAGAATACTCGCGCGCGTGAATCTACTTTTGGCAGGGTCGCCATGTAAAGTGGTGCCCTAAGAGAGAAATGAAAGCCAAGACTGCTGAGTAAATACTGACTATATTTCCAATAAATCATCCATTAAATAAGTATAAAACTAGGTTACATAATGTATATAGATAATAAGTATGTTTAGTTAACACAGTCATCTATTCAATACATCTCAGAGGCCCCTTTTCTTTCGTTCCCAAGATGTACTTACTAAAATCTTACCAAACATGCTTTGACACGACATACCTACATAGTGAATAAATATTTTTTTATTTTTTTTATATCTTATTAGTTAATGCTTGACTCCCACCTGATGGTAAGTGGCGATGTAGTCATTGGTGGTATGGGAATAAGTATAGCGCGTGTGGTGAGTGTAGGCGAATGGTACGCGTGCGCAATAAAGTTAACTCACAAGTTATAGTTAATCGTTTATTACACAAAACACGAAAGAAATATATTATACAACTGCACAGATACGCGACACAAGAAAATCCATAAAACAAAGAAGGAGAGAGAGTGATAGAACAGATACAAAGTACAAGCACAAGCAGTCTTAATACGGAACGTAAAATAGCACTTAGGGCACAGCGAAAGCACTAGGTAAGCGCGAGGTAGTCGAGCGATCGGGCGACAAGGGTTAGCGCGGAGCGTGTTGAAAGCTGACTGGCGCTGTCCGGCGATGACTGCCGGCGCGAGCGCGCGCTGCCCGTGGAAGGGGCGCGGGAGGCGAGGCGCCGCCGAACCTGTTCAGCGAGCCGCTGGCCGCGGCTGCTGATGTGACGTCACGGTGTGACGTAGGACACCAGAGCGCACCAGGTTCGAACCCGTGGATGGTGTCGGTGCTTGTGTGTGAATGTATGTGTGATGCATATGTGTGTATGTATGTAGTTGATGAAATAAACATAATATAATAAATAAGTGTGTGTGTTTGTGTATGTGTGAAGTATATAATAAACTACATAGACATAGAATGTGGGACGAAGGTGCCCACATCACTCCCCCCCAGAGACCGGGTCTACGGTCGATAGTAGTCCGGGAAACGAACTCGGCGGCCAGATCTTGTGGTTTTGCCGCCTTCCGGAACCATGGACTTCAACCGTGCAGGTGGAGCTGGAGGATCAGGTGAGGGAGCGGGAGTTGGTGTAGGAGTGGGCGCTGGAGCTGGAGGGAACCTGGGAGTAGGGATGGGATTGTTGGTGGGTGATGGGTCTACAAGTAGGTAGGCCGGTTTAAGTCGGTCTATCGTTACTGTGACCTCCCTGCCTCTAACCAGTATACGGAAAGTCTTATCCCTACGTTCGACCACTTTGTGAGGACCTGTGTAAGGTGGTTGTAAGGAACCTCGGGTCGAGTCGTCTCGTAAGAAGACGTGGCTCGCTGAATGAAGCTCCTTCTGAACAAAGGATTTGTTGCTTGAGTGACGTGCAGCAGGTGTGGGTCGGATTTTTGCCGCTATGTGTCTTAGGCGTGTGGTGAAGTCTGAGAGGTCTGTGGTCTCGGGAGCGGTCGCCTGCAAGAATTCTCCCGGCAGACGGAGCGGCTCACCGTAGACCAGCTCAGCGGAAGAGGACTGAAGGTCCTCTTTAAAAGATGACCTGATGCCTAAGAGCACAAAGGGCAAGGCCTCGACCCAGTTGCTATCCGCGTGGCACATTATCGCTGCTTTTAGTTGGCGATGAAATCGCTCGACCATGCCGTTGCAGGCCGGATGGTAGGCGGTGGTGCGGCGGTGCTTGAATCCGATCATTCTTCCAAGGTATTGGAAGAGCGTGGATTCGAACTGCCGCCCACGGTCGGTAACGATATCGGCTGGACATCCAAACCTGGATATCCACGATAGCAACGCCTTACCGACCGATTCCGCGGTGATATCTACCAAAGGTGTTACTTCCGGCCAGCGCGTAAAACGGTCCACTGCGGTCAAGCAGTAGCGGTACCCCTCAGATGTTGGTAGGGGCCCTATAATGTCCACGTGGATAAAGGCGAATCGAGCGCGAGGTAAATCGAACGTGCCCAACGGCGCTGACACGTGGCGACTCACCTTGGCGCGCTGACACGCTAGGCATTTTTGTGACCACTCTCGACAGTCTTTGCGCATCCCAGGCCAGACGAAGCGCTCGGCCACCAGTTGGGCGGTGGCCTTGGGACCTGGGTGGCTGAGACCATGAAGACTGTCGAATAACGGCTTACGTAGTGACAGTGGTACAAAAGGCCGTGCTGATGGTGTGCTGACGTCACAGTAAATTTCCCTACTGCTGCCAGGGATGGTGAGCTTCTTCAGGCGAAGTGATGTTTCTCCGCTGAGGTACTGAAGAAGCTCCTGGTCCACTGCTTGAGACTCCGCGAGTGTATCGAAGTCAACTGGCAGCTGCAGTTCATCGACGCGAGATAATGTGTCCGCCACCACATTATCCTTACCGGAGATGTGACGGATGTCGGTCGTGAACTGCGAGATGAAGTCTAAATGACGGAACTGACGGGGCGAACAGTTGGCTTTCCGTTCATGGAAAGCGAAACTGAGCGGCTTATGGTCAGTGTAGACTGCAAAGACGCGTGCTTCCAGCAAGTGCCGGAAGTACTTGATGCTGTCGTAGATCGCGAGGAGTTCGCGATCGTAGGGTGAGTACTTCTGCTGCGCGGGTGTTAAGTTGCGCGAGAAGAACGCAAGCGGCTGCCACTTACCATTTTTGAGTTGCTGCACTACGGCACCCATTGCTACATCGGACGCATCGGTGACTAAACTTAATGGTGCATCGCAGTCCGGGTGTGCCAATAGCGCAGCGTTCGCAAGACTCTCCTTACACCGGTCAAAAGCTGAAAGAGAGTCACCAGTAAGATGTACCGGCTGCGACCCCTTCACCGAGCCCGTAAGCAGGGCGTTCAGTGGGGCCTGAATGGTTGCTGCGTGAGGCAGGAATCGCCTGTAAAAATTGACCATTCCCAAGAAACGGCGCAACTGCTTAACGGTCTTGGGTGGGGGGAATTCCCTTATAGCCTGTACTTTGGCTTCCAGAGGTTTCGTACCATCTTCTGAGATGCGATAGCCCAGGAACGTGACCTCACGGTGACCAAAAACACATTTCGATGTATTTATTAAAATACCATATTCCTGCATTCGAGTGAAGAGTAAACGCAGGTGCTCTTCATGCTCGGTTTCGTTCTTCGAAAATACAAGGAAGTCGTCTAGATAGGCGTAGCAAAAATCTAGACCGCGCGTCATCTCATCCACGAACCTCTGGAATGTCTGCCCTGCGTTGCGGAGACCAAAAGTCATATAAGGGAACTCAAACAGACCAAAAGGTGTTGTTATGGCTGTTTTCGCGATGTCCTCCTCGTAGACCGGGATCTGGTTATAGGCTTTTACCAGGTCGATGGTGCTGAAGACTTTGTTACCAGCTATATTATGGGCAAAGTCGTGGATGTGTTTGATAGGATAACGGTCGGGGACCGTCCGCGCGTTCAACATGCGGTAATCACCACAAGGCCGCCAACCGTTATCCTTTTTAGGAGCAAGGTGCAGCGGCGAAGCCCACGGGCTCTCGGAAGGACGTGCGGTGCCGTTAGAGAGCATGAGTTCGAATTCCGTCCTAGCTATCTTGAGTTTGTCGGCTGCGAGGCGACGTGGTGAGCAAGAGACGGGTGGGCCGGGTGTGGTGCGGATATGGTGAACAGTGGTGTGCTTTGGTGTTCTGTGGGTGCCGGAAGGGCGCGTTAACTCGGGGAATTTATCCAGTAGTTTATGGTAACGCGTGTCGCCCGTTGCTACCTTTACAGAAAATACATTTGCTTTTGCGATAGTCGCACATGTAGATAATGTTGTCGTATTGTCTACGAGGCGTTGGTTGCGGACGTCCACTATTAAATTATAAAAACTTAAAAAATCTACACCTATTATAGCTTTGGTGACGTCCGCAACGGTGAAACGCCATACAAAATCGCGCCTTAAGCCTAAATTTAATTTTAACTCGACATCGCCGTAAGTATCGATATTGCTACCGTTAGCTGCACTCAATTTAAAATTCGATTTTGATCGACGGTCTTTAAGTGCCGAAATGGGGTAAACACATAAATCGCTGCCCGTATCCACTAAGAATTGCACACGCGAATTACGGTCCGTAACAAAAAGACGTCCCTTTGTGGCGCTGCACTCTGCCGTGGCCATTACCGCTGGCTGCTGTTGCACGGTGGGAGTCACCTGACCGCGCGCATGGCGCGTGCGTTGTGGCGACGGCTGGCGCGGAGCGCTGGTAGTCACCAGCGCCGCGCGTCGTGGTAGCGGCGGGTGACGGTGCGTGGTACTGGTGGTAGCCTGGCGCGGAGCATTGGTGTGTTGATCAACCTCACGCGCCAGGTGCTGGACCATGCTGGTCAGCTCTTTGAGCTGCGTGGCGGCGACGTCCGGGAGTGGAGCAGTGGGTGGGGCGACCGGGCGGGGAGCAGAGATCTCCTGCAGGCGGTCCGCCATATCACCCAGCTGCTCAAACGTGTCGGTGTGCAGCGTCGATAACACTGCCTGTACGGCATGCGGCAGACGGCTGCACCAAATAGCGCGGATGAGACTAGCAGGCGTAGTAGGACCCGCCAGGTCCTGCAGGTGACGCAGGAATTGTGACGGCGTCCGTTGTCCAATTGTCTGATTAGTGAGGACTGCCTCGATCCTCTGCGCGTGAGAGGCGGTGAGTCTGCTGATCATTTCAGCCCTAATTCGCTCGTAACGATTGTGCGCCGGAGGGTTAATAATAATATCCCTCACGGTACGCGCTTGGTCCATTGTAAAATTAATTAAGGTGTAATTGTACCTTTCTGAGTCCGTACAAATATTATGGGACACGAACTGAGCCTCCAGAAGTGCGAACCAGAGCTCCGGGTCCTCCGAATCAAATGGCGGCACTCTGAAGGCTGCGCTGGTGCTGATTGCTGCTGTTGCTGTTGTTGCTGCTGGTGGTGCTGCAGCGCAAGTCGCGCCGCATAGTATATGCTGCGCCATTGCGCGGCAAGTAGGTGCGCGGCGGGCGTGTGCACGCCGCATGGCTGCAAGGGCGTGGCCGTGGTGCACCCGGGCGGCGCATAATGGCGCGTCGGTGCACGACTCGAATTGCTCATCGTCACTATTGTCACTAATATTATAGTCACTATCACTCATATTCACTGTGTTCAACAAAGGGTCACCAGTTATGGGAATAAGTATAGCGCGTGTGGTGAGTGTAGGCGAATGGTACGCGTGCGCAATAAAGTTAACTCACAAGTTATAGTTAATCGTTTATTACACAAAACACGAAAGAAATATATTATACAACTGCACAGATACGCGACACAAGAAAATCCATAAAACAAAGAAGGAGAGAGAGTGATAGAACAGATACAAAGTACAAGCACAAGCAGTCTTAATACGGAACGTAAAATAGCACTTAGGGCACAGCGAAAGCACTAGGTAAGCGCGAGGTAGTCGAGCGATCGGGCGACAAGGGTTAGCGCGGAGCGTGTTGAAAGCTGACTGGCGCTGTCCGGCGATGACTGCCGGCGCGAGCGCGCGCTGCCCGTGGAAGGGGCGCGGGAGGCGAGGCGCCGCCGAACCTGTTCAGCGAGCCGCTGGCCGCGGCTGCTGATGTGACGTCACGGTGTGACGTAGGACACCAGAGCGCACCAGGTTCGAACCCGTGGATGGTGTCGGTGCTTGTGTGTGAATGTATGTGTGATGCATATGTGTGTATGTATGTAGTTGATGAAATAAACATAATATAATAAATAAGTGTGTGTGTTTGTGTATGTGTGAAGTATATAATAAACTACATAGACATAGAATGTGGGACGAAGGTGCCCACAGTGGTAAAGCGCATTAACTTAGTAAAAGCCTATTCACTCTTGCCTTGAAGACACTCACATTATAATCGAGCGGAAATACCGACGCGGGCAATTTATTCCAATCCTTCGCTATACGCATAATAAATTACGAAGAGAAGCACTTCGTCCGTACAGGGGGAATGTCAACGACGAAGGGATGGATACCCGCCGTGCGTCGGGACGTTCGATGGTGGAATGGGGATGGCGGAATCATATCATACAATTCCTGCGCACACTCTCCAAAATGTATCCTGTAGAACACCGAGAGGCTAGCAACTCTGCGCCTGTGCTCGAGGCTCTGAAGATTGGTCTCAACCAATTTAGGGTCACCAATAAGTCTCTTAGCACGCCTCTCCATTGAATCCAATGCTGACAGGTGGCATTTGGCAGCACCAGCCCAAATGTGACAGCAGTACTCCATATACAAGGCCGAACCTGTGCTTTATATAAGGTTAAGAGTTGTTGTGGTGTGAAGTAATGCCGCACCTTTGCTAGGATTCCAAGCTTCCTAGCAGCTACTTTAGCTTTGGATTCAATGAACCGCCCAAAGTTAAGGTTCGAGGATATCTCAATGCCCAATAACTGAAGACGGTCGGTGTATTCCAGGGATACATACCGAAGAGTAGGAGTCAAGATGAATGGACTCCTTTTAGCGGTGAATAGACACGCTTGTGTTTTTGTGACGTTGAATCCCACTAGGTTGGTATTACCCCATTCGGAGACTGCCTGAAGAGTAAGATTTATACGCTGCACCATAGCCTCTCTTTCGGACTGATGGTCTTTACTGACTCGACCCTTAGGCAGGTATCTCTCTACAACCGTGCTGTCGTCTGCGAACCCATAGATACCGGGCATGAGCAGATCGTTGATGTGCAGCAGAAACAGCGTCGCGGAATTAAACTATTAAATTAAATTTAATTAAAAATTAAATTAAATTTTCTATGTCATCGATGTTTTTAATGATCGTAGGCCTATCATTATCAGTCTTTCGGACGAGAATTATGCCGCCTTGGAACCATACATATTTATTAGTGTCCTTAAGTTTGAGCTTTGTTTGCCAAAGTAGATTTTTATTAGCACTAGAGAGGGCACGTCGTATGATGACCTTAGACTCTGCAGTAATTGTCTCCTTTCTTGCATCACGTATCCACTGGTCTACTTGATCTTCTTGCAATGTAACATGAATCACGCCTTCTTTTCCATATCTCCCTTTCAATCTTTTCAATCTTTTTTTTAATATTGAGTTTCGTGGCAATCTTTACAGATGTATTTTCCGAATTTTCAATTTATGACTCAGGAATTTCAGCGATTTCCACTACATTGTTAAGTTGTTTTTGTTCTATCGTACCAATATATTGTTCCAAAGCATCCACCTTAAGCTCCAGATGCTTATTTTGATTGATCAAATAGACATTCTTCTTTTCGAGTTCTTTTATTTTTTATTTATTTATTTATTGATCGCCAACATAATGTACACTGTTACTACAATATTTTTCAGACATAAGAGTGATATCATAAGTGCCATTACAATTATAGGCGAAGACTGCATGCATAAAAGTAAGCGGTAACATTATACAATTAAAATTATAAAATAAAGATAAAACAGTCACATAAAACAGCATTAAAGAATAATCACCATTACAATAAATTAAAATGTCAATACTCGTAATTATTAATAAGTAAGATTACAATAAAAGCATAAATGAAATGCAATATATAAATTAAAATCTAATTAAAATTATATTAATGATTAAGGTAAAAACTAAGTCAATATTAACATTAAAACAAAATTTAAATAAAATTTTGATAAAGTTAAAATACAATTCAAAATTAAAATAAAGGATTATGTCAAAATTAAAATTCAAATAAATTATAATAAAGGAGAATGCTCATTTAGTATGGAGAAATGTACTGACTTTAACATTTTTGTATCTTGATAAAAATACCTTTATTTGATTATGTTATCTTAATAAATTACACATACTAACTTTAGTCAATGTTAATAGTAGGAAATAAGAGATTTTAAACAAAATTAATTTGTATTTAGGTTATAGTAAACTCATAGTAATATGGACTCTATGCAGGCGTATTAAAGTCGATTGCGTATGTAATGTCTATCTTATAAGTTTCAAATTCATTTGACAGTCCCCAGACACCATGTAGTTTGTAATGTATTATAATCACAGAACACTATTACTCCTGGCTGATTATAATAATTTTCTAATTCATTTGACAGTCCCCTTACGTCATATAGTTTGTTGTCATGGATATATTATACTATAACTGTTGTATCCATGTTGTATCATAATTATAATCGAATCAATGCAACCTATTGGCCCGAAGGATCTTAAAAGATTCCTGATTGGCCCTTATCCAAACATAAATGGCCCAATGGTTGATTGATTTTAATTTTTAATGATTTTGACTTAATTTTAAATTTTAATTGAATTTTAATTTTATTTTTATTTGTAAAGGAGAATGCCCATAGCCCATAGTACTCTCAAAAAAATCATTGTGTCACAATGACTTTTGGACAAAAAATTAAATTACAATATTTCAAGCATATACCCTATTTCCTAAAAAAATCCTCTTTCGGAATAATTTTCTTAAATTAATAAGTAACTTAACTTCCGTTTTACAAAAGAAAACCATTGGGCCATTTATGTTTGGATAAGGGCCAATCAGAAATCTTTTAAGATCCTTCGGGCCAATAGGTTGCATTGATTCCATTATGATTACATGACAAACTAGATGACGTAAGGGGACTGTCAAATGAATTAGAAAATTATTATAATCAGCCAGAAGTAATAGTGTTCTGTGATTGTAATACATTACAAACTACAAGGCGTTTTGGGACTGTCAAATGAATTTGAAACTTAATAGATCGACATTATATACGCAATCGACTTTAATACGGCGGCATAGAGTCCATATTACTGTGAGTTTACTATAACCTAAATTCAAAGTAATTTTGTTGAAAATCTCGTATTTCCTACTATTAACATTGACTAAAGTTAGTATGTGTAATTTATTAAGATAACATAATCAAATAAAGGTATTTTTATCAGGACACAAAAATGTTAAAGTCAGTACATTTCTCCATACGAAATGGGCATTCTCCTTTCTTCCATACTATACCTAATCATAAATACATTCAAACTCAAACTCCTAATCATTTTATTTCATGTAATAATAAACTTACTTATGAACTGGCGAGTGAATAATTCGTGAACTGCCAATACTAAGGGCCTTATCACACTGATGGTTTCCGAGTGGATTCAAAGCGGAACGAGTGCGCAGCGAAGACGTCGCGGACGTGAAGCGAATACACAGCGCTTTCGACGCTTGTGCGAGGCGTGATTGCAATGTACAATACGCTCTCTGAACGCACACAACAAAATGATGTCCGCGGTGAATTCGCCGCAACGACGTCTTCGCCGCGCACCTGTTCCGCTTTGAATCCGCTCGGAAACCGTCAGTGTGATAAGGCCCTAATGATGACTGATTACACTTTACTCGCGGTCGCGATTGTCTTGAATACATCGAAAAGGTAATCGAGATAAGAGGAAACTCAGTCTATGTCTGGTTGAATAATTTTTTTTTATTACCGAGATGGATCCACGTCAATAGATTCAAGAGAAATTCGATCTGGAAGGCGCCAAGCCGCTCGCGGAGACTGCAGGCACGCGCCGTATAAAACCACTAATAATGATTATGAACGATACTCGTAAATGACAATAAAAATCTAAGAGTATGCCGTAATTTCCTAAGTATTTAGGCCAATAGGTTATTGAGACAATAATATATATTAATAATGTTGAGGTCGCAGTCTCACATACTTATCATAATTTCATCGTTAATGTAGAAGACCGAAAGAGACGTCACTGGGCACTCTGGGCAGCGAGCGAGGGGGGCGAGCGAGGGGGGCGGGTGATGCGCGAAGTGGCGAGGTCAGCTGTAGGGCGCAGGCGCGGGGCGCGCGGCGGTATCGAGCGGCGGCGGGGAGCGGGGAGCGGGGCGGCGGGCGGCGCTCGTGGGGCGCTGGCGGCAGTCCGCGGTCGCCTCGCCATGGACGGCATGGACGGCATGGACGCGCCGCCCGGAGCCGCGCCGCCCGGCGCCGCGCGCCCCCTCGTCAACCCCGACGAGTACGGCGAAGTGGACACTAGCAGGTTCGCATCCCGTGTCCGCCCCTGGTGACCGGTGGCCGCTGGTCGCCGAGACATATTTCTATGACGATCCAGCTAATTATTGACCCCACTTACATCAATCAGAATTTTTGGTCTATTTAAATATAAATCAATGTTGAGCATCTTGTGCTAAAATCTGTAAAAGTAATGTTCATACTAAGCCTGGGTGTGTCATCGATATTGCAGTAGAATGATTAAAGAAAGTGGCTCGCGCTCGGGAGATCGATACAGCGACTCGGGCTGGGGCCGTCCATTAGAGGACCCTGTACGAATTCTGCTGTAATTTACGATCCCCTATCGAATAGATGACAGTACATTTGACAAAGACAAACAAAAGACATAATTTAACAAATACCCGAAGGTGTGCGAGCCGCGAGGGAGCAGCCTCGCTGGCGCCCCCTCGCCGCCCCTCAGCCGCCCCTCAGCCGCGCGCCCTTCAGATCTAATCTTGCGTCTCGAGTCTATTACATTACATTTTACATCTTCCGCGTATGTATTTCTACAGATAAAGTATCCACCACTAGAACAAAACCGAAAATAACTTCTTTAATATTTATTTACAACGAATGGAGTGACATTTTTTATATTACAAAATTTTAGATTTGTCTTTCGCAGTATATCTAATACCTTTAAACGAGCAATACTTGTATATATATATATAATTGGAATCTCGGAATCGGCTCCAACGATTTTCATGAAATTTAGTATATAGGGGGTTTCGGGGTCAATAAATCGATCTAGCTAGGATTCATTTTTAGAAAATGTCGTTTTATCGGTGATAAACTTCTACAATATACTCTTCCTGACATCTATTGGCAAGTAGCAATACTAAAGCTACTTCAGTAAATGGCGTTGTTGGCAACACTAAACCGAGCAAAGCTCGGTCATCCGGATATTATAAAATAAAATATAAAAGCCTTTTATTTCTTGCAGGTACACAATATTAATGTATTAACTTCTATATCTACATACATAAAAAAATTATAGGCCTTTCGCAGTATAAGGTACACTTATAAACAATACTTATAGCAGTGTCAGAACATTTTGATATAATATACAGGGTAAATTTTTCAAGATTGCGTGGATGGCCAAATTGAAAACTGAATAGCGAAAAATTATTTATCAACGGAGTCTCGGGGCCGATTTTGTTGAAAATTAAAACTCCATCATTAGATTTTTGAAAAATTAATGTTCCTGACCAAGAATCAATCCCATTGATTAGGAACATCCCTGGATTAGGAATTTCCCTGGAATATTCCTGGGATATCCTGTATTATTACATCACTCGATAGTGTTGCTAATAATGATCAAATTCTGGGAAGTAATGACACACGGCAAACTTAAGGAAAATGTTTTTAAGTAACTGCTGCATTTTAAACAATTTTACTAAATTTTTGTCAAAAATTAGTTTGCCGTCTCTAATGTCATTATTACCCAAAATCTGATCCTTGTAGCAACACTATCGAATAGTGTAATAATAGAGGATGTTTTTTTTTCAAAATCAATGGGTTCTATTCCTGACTTGAAATATTGATATTTGGTATATCATTACTTCCCAGAATTCGATCCTTGTTAGCAACACTATCGAATGGTGTAATAATACATGATTTTTTCCAAAATCCACGGGTTCGATTTCTGGTTATTCATTTTTCAAAAATCTAATGATGTAGTTTTAGTTTTCATCAAAATCGGCCCCGCGACTCCTCTTAACATTTCTCGCTATACCTCGTAGTTTGGATTTGGCCCCCCACGCACACCTGAAAATTCACCCTGTATACGTAATACATTATATTATTGAACTGAAAAATTCATTTGATACGTGGAGTCAAACATTAAAAAGGTTTTTCAATTCAATTAATTTATTTGCAAGATTAAGATAAGTCATTGTGAAATGATAGGTTTTGTTAGTTGCACTTTTAAAATTATTATTACAAGGATATTATTATACTAAGCTAAGCCTAATCAATAGAATTTATTGACTGCATACACTAAAGCTGGCCGAACACGATCAAGTATACTTGTCAAGTTTGCAGCGGACTTGACGCGGCATCCAGTAACCTTGACAGTGTATGACCACGGGATGGCTATCAGGTTATACATATAGCTATCTCATGCAAACTGGATACCGCATCAAGTCAAACTGCAAACTTGACAAGTATACTTGATCGTGTTCGGCCAGCTTAACCTTCTTGATCGACAAGTCAAGAATGTTTTTAATTAGTAAAATGTTCCCTTCCTGCGGTCGCTACCGGGTGTGGCGGGTGTGGCGGGTGTGGTGGGGGAGGTGGGGGAGACTGTAGGATGTACAGTATGTATGTAACGTGTGTGGGTGTGTGGGTGTGTGCGGCAGGTACCCGGCGCCCAAGGACGCGACGAACAAGGTGCGCGGGCGCAGCGACCTGCTGGAGATGATGTGCGGCGCGGGCACGGTGGACCCCGAGCTGCTCACCGTCAAGACCTTCTACTTCTTCTTCTACTCGGCGTTCGGCTCGCTGTTCCCGCTCATGGGGGTGTACTTCAAGCAGATGGGCATGAACGCGGGCCAATGCGGGCTGCTCATCGGCACGCGCCCCTTCGTGGAGTTCCTGTCGGCGCCCTTCTGGGGCGGGCTGGCGGACCGCTGGCAGCAGGGGCGCACGCTGCTGCTGGCCTCGCTGAGCGCGTGGATCGTGTTCACGCTGCCGCTGAGCTGGGTGCAGCCGAGCGCCGTGGCCTGCGTGCAGCCCGTCAACAGCTCCGTGTACATGCTGGTGTCGCCCAGCTACGACGAGGAGCCCACGCCCGGGCAGCGCGCCTTCCACATGCCCACCGGCGGGCGCGAGGGCTCCCCGCTGCCCGTGTCCGACGCGCTCAACTACGACCCCGCCGGCAACGCCAACTGGGTGACCCCGCTGCACTCCTCCATCGTGTACTCCACGCCCGACATCCAGAAGACCTTCTTCCTGCTGCTGCTGCTCGTGGTCATCGGGGAGTTCTTCAGCGCGCCGGCCATCACGCTCGCCGACTCCGCCGTCATCACGTTGCTCGGGGAGGACGCCGACAGGTCACTTACTTTTATTTTATAGTGGTATTAAACAGTTATAGCAGTGATAGCCTAGTGGTTAGAACGTTGGTCTCCCGAACGCGGGGGCCCGGGTTCAATTCCTGGCACGCACCTCTAATTTTCAAATATTATGTGCGTATTACAAGTTAATTATCACTTGCTTCGGTGAAGGAAAACATCGTGAGGAAACCTGCACACCTGAGAGTTCTCCATAATGTTCTCAAAGGTGTGTGAAGTCTACCAATCCGCACTCGGCCAGCGTGGTAGACTATGGCCTGTACCCCTCACATTGTGAGAGGAGACCCCGAGCCCAGCAGTGGGACAATTATGGGTTGTTGCTTTGCTTTGCTTTTTGCTTTTTTATTGAACAGTTTACGTGGAGCACTTGTACCCACTTATCGCAGGTCAAGGAGAGCTCGTCGTCATCGAGGGATCCAACCCTCCAAATCAAATCATATCAAATCACAATTCTTATACATATAGGTATCACTTATACATGATGCACGTCATTTTAATTAGTCTACCAGCTTTTGGGAAGGGTGCTTTGTTATGAAGGAGAACAAAAGTCGTAAAGAAGTCCTTGGCACATCTTTTAAAATAATGAAAAGCTACATAATTTCCAAACTTAATAACAAATAGTGTTCGTATTGAACATTGCATCAGCAACATTGCAATAACAGTCAAATTAAATTACTCGTTCGCATTCTCGTAAATAATAATTGTGAGTAATTAAATTCGCTTGGCCGATTTTTGGCGCAATGTTGGAGCAAAGGCTCTTCAAAAATGTTTTTTCTCAAAACTTATCAAGTTGGATATCGTTGAATAGCTATTCAAAAATGATTTTTAGGTTCCTTTTATCATTTTTAATTTTAAGTAACAGTTTAGGATATATTAATATACAAGCATTTAAAATTTCTTAAACAACCATTCTCGCTAATTTATTAACTCCCATAATGAAACGACAATATTGGGAATTTTTTCGTCTAATAAAGAAAGAAGTCAATGAATTTTAACTAAAATGTGTAAAATATAAAAACGAATTAAAAAACAAAAAACCCGAGTGCATAAAACACTAAAAAGAATGAAAATCAAGCCCAGTAGCCCAGTAGTCCAGTAGTTAAGAATGTTGTTAAAAGTAATAGGTACTGAACAACTTCCTGCACCATAAGGGTCAACGCATATTTTATTCAGCACCATTTACGTTTCACTGAACGATTTTGGTTACACTTATTCAGTTCAGCTTCTATCAGCCGCGTGCACTCGTGCAGGCCATACACTATACAGGCTATACGGCGTCGTATGCACGTGAATAAATAAACCAAACAGAATGAAAGCTTCCTAATGGTGGCCATACACGATCAAGTATACTTGTCAAGTTTGCAGCGGACTCGAAGCAGCCGCGGCATTGAAGCGGGGTATAGCTATTTGGCTATATAGCTACCTCATGCACACTGGATGCCGCATCAAGTCGAACTGCAAACTTGACAAGTACACTTGATCAGTACTCATTACTGACTCTCGCTCGACACGCACTTGTCCGTTTTATTTTTATATTCAGTAACCGAGTGACAGCCCTATAAAAGTAGGTAAGAATTTGTGATTACATCGCCATTACATGATCAAGTGTACTTGTCAAGTTACGGACGGACAAATTTATTGTATTATGTGTTCCGTTATCAAATTTTGGTATATTAAAAATGGTGTAGCTTTGAAAGATGAAATGGTTGACAATGTAAAAGTTTGTTTAAAATTAAATAGGCACTTAACACTTTATTGTTAAAAATAAAAAACCATTCAATTCAAAATAATAATATAAAGAAAAAAAAAATTTTAATAAGCATAAAAATGTGTGCAATGATTACCTGTCAAAATCCTTTGGATATACAAAAAAGAAATCTCTTTAGTTTTCCTCCCATTATTTAAACAAACAGTGCAATAGTTTGGAATCTATAAAAACAATATGTCGTCACAAAACGTCGCTCGTGTCACCGCCCGCGCCGCGGCGCAGCGCCGCCGCTGGACACCCACAGAGTACTCAATCACTTGTGGACACCGATAGACGCGGAAAGCTGAACGGATACGGGTGTCCATGCAAAATCGCTTTTTTTATGGACAACTGAACATAAGCTGAATAGAGCTGAATAAATGTGCGTTGACCCTTAAAGGATTAACAGTCGGGAGTCGGGACCCATCTGCCCGCCGCCGCGCCGCCGCCGCGCCGCCCGGGCGCCCGGCTGCTTGGGAAAAACTAAACAAGATTTGATGGGTTAAAGAATGTGTCTCGACTGGTGTAACTAGTTGTTCAGTATCACGGTTAACAATATTCTAAACTACTGCGCTTGTTTCTTTTTAGATTATTTAATTATTTTAACAAGTGCGTGTCACGCACAATGTAGGGTTCCGGAGTAGTAAGTTTATCGACTATTGCTCATTAACTAGGTACCTACTTAAGCTAACATAGCCGTGATATTTTTCCTTTTAACGGACTCCTTCCTTTTCCTTCAAACAAACCCATAAATCGAAAAATTGTCAATTGAGAGAGCTTTTCAACGATACACCGTACTAAAGGGTATTTTTATTTTATTATCTTGCCCACCTAAACTGAAGTCCGTATATAATATGGACTTTGGACTACATACTACATCCATGGCATCCCCTTCTATCCTGACTGAAGGCTGACGGGTGTATGTGTGTGTGCAGATACGGGCACCAGCGGATGTTCGGGTCGCTGGGCTGGGGACTGGCCATGTTCTTCGTGGGCATCGCGCTGGACCACAGCACGGCGTTCAGCACGCACCCCTGCGGCGGCCCGCAGCGCTACGAGAAGAACTACACCATATGCTTCGCCACCTTCTCCGTGCTCATGGGCACCGCGCTCATCACCGCCACGCAGGTACCGCCCCACGCCCCACTCGTCACTCGTGTCGTGTTATTAGTGGATGTTAGGGAGGCAAGGCGTGCTCTAAACGGCGGCAATCGTGCAGATCCGGTTCAAGTACGAGGCGATGGGTCCGGAGACGCCGCCCGCGCCCGCGCCGCCGCCCGAGCCGTCGCACGAGGAGCGGCTGCAGGAGCAGCTGGCCGAGCAGCTGCAGCTGCCCGGGCTGGACACCAGGGCGCCCGCGCCGCGCCAGCCCGCCATCGAGCACGCCAAGGTACCTAACACATCTGATCACCTGATACTACAATACACACCGCGCGGCGACCGGTATGACGGTATGACACCAGGCGAGGGAAATCCTTAACACCACACTCAATTTTTTCCTTAGTAAAACCGTGTATTTCGATTTTAAACTATTAACTTGTTTAGCTTTCTTTATTTGTTTGTCAAATCTTGCAAGCAAAACTCGCACATTGTACGGAATTCTCGTACATTAGCTAATAATTAAAGACAATGAGAGCTAACTCAGCAAAAGTATGTAAAGCGGCAATGCGAGTTAGTTGACCGAGCCGCTCCCCGACAGACACGCGTTCTATATTAAAATCATTAGCGAATTGTAATTTATTTGCAATTAAATATCTTATTTAAATAAAGCAGCTTTTATTTGTGTGTAACCACACAACATATTGGTCCTTCGAGCGATTGATCCAGCGCGCGGGCGATCAAAAGCGGGACCTCGCGACACGTTGGTAACAGTCCACGTGGCTCTAACCTGTACGTACGGAGTGAAAACGTGGCTTAGCAAATCTAGTGATCAGCATAGCAACAGTGCATAGCGAACGAGGAGGATTATCAGCCAGCGGCCGGGAGCCATCATCATCAGCATCAGCAACCACAGCAAGCAGCATCGGGTGAACTCAGATCAGTCAGTTGTTTCCAGAGTTCAAGTAAGAGCTTTCCATATTTTTTTATATACAAGCAAACCGGTTGATTTTATTATACACAATGGAAACTACTTATGAAAATCAAATCTTAATTAATGAGGCTATTTCAAAATTTATAATCAATCTAAGGAAAACCGGAGCGGATAGGAGAACGGATGATTATTTTAAAAAACGTATAGAAATCTTGGAAAACTATTGGTGTAAATACGAACAAAATCATGCTAATATGTGTGGGTTTGGTATTAGTAATCATCCTTATTTCATGGAGTCGGAGTATGAGAGTACGCGTCAACTATATCAAAAAGCTAAAGATTTAATCGATCAGCAGCAGCAAGAGGTGAGTCTGTCAGGAGCGGAGGCACCGCAAGAGCATGCAGGTGAGTCCATTCATATTGAAATACCAGCCAAGAAGGAGCAGCCAGCGGAGCCAAGACCTGGACCCTCGCGAGAGTTCACGTCTACGGGCAGCACGAGTAAGGGAGACGACTTGCTACGTAAGCAATTAATCAATTTTAAAGCATTAATGAGAACAGCACGTAACATTAAGCTGGACAGCATCAACGAGAAGTGGGAGTTCGAAGATGTGTTGAAGGAACTTCAGTCAAGGTGGGCAGCTATAGATTCTTTGCATTGGGATATCTATATGGAGTTAGATGGAGAGGATGATAGATACGAGGCATTATTTTCAAAGCACGAGGAGACGTTCATCACTTTGAAAAAAGCTATCAACAAAAAATTATGGTCAGTATCACATAGGGAAAAGTCGGTTCCACAGATGGACATTCCATTGTTTTCCGGCAGCTATCAGCAGTGGACTTCATTCAAGGACCTCTTCAACGAGAGTGTTCACAATAACCCCTCGTTATCACCTGCACAGAAGATGCAGTTTCTCAAGGGCAAGCTGCGTGGGGAAGCCGAGAGATTAATCCAGCACCTTCAGATAAGTACATCTAATTACAATGTGTGTTGGGAAATCCTTAACAATCGCTACAATAATAAAAAACTTATATTCAATTCTCATTTGAATACCTTATTAGAATTGCCTACGTTATCTCAACAATCCATAGCACAGTTGAAACGAATGCATGACGTCACTTTAGAGTGTCTGCATGCCATCCAAAACTTAGGGGTGGATGTGTCAAGCTGGGACCCTATGCTAGTTCAAATTTTATGTCAAAAACTTGACAGCGAAACCTATGGGGACTATATAGATTCATTGAAATACCCACGGGATCTTCCGATTTTAAAAGAGTTTTTAGCTTATCTTGAAAGTAAATTCACTAGCCTAGAAACATCTCGTAGAAAGCAAGATTCTATTTCTAAAGTAACTTCTCATAATAGTAATAATCAATTAAAAAATCATAATTTCAATAAAAAACCCACTATTACTCAGCATAGTAACAACCAAAATAATTATTACTTTCCTAAATCGTATCATGTAACCGAAGCTAAGTGTCCGATTTGCAAAGAAGTGCATGGTGTACCTAATTGTCCTAAATTTATTCTTATGTCCAATGAAATAAGGTTGCAAACAGCAAATAAGTTAAAATTATGTATAAATTGTTTATTCGTTCATAACAGCAAACAATGCATTTCTACGAAGCGGTGTCGCAAGTGCAACGGGAGGCATCATACCTTAATTCACGATTGTTTTATAAAAAGTAATCCGTCGACAAGTAACGCGTTGCCGACTGCAAAACGTAATGAACCGGTAGCCAATAATTTACACGTGTCTCAATGTGGACAATCCGAAGTTTTGTTAGCAACCGCGTTGCTTCAAGTTAAATCGGTGGATGGTTCTTATCAAACTTTAAGGGCATTAATAGATCAGGGCTCTCAAATAACGTTAATATCGGAGAACGCAGCACAGCGGTTAGGGGTAAAAAGATCGTTTTGTCGAGGTGTAGTTTATGGATTAGGAGAAAAAGAAAACAGTTGCAAGGGTATGCTCAGTATTTCATGTAGATCGATTTACAATAATTTTACGTTTAGTACGGATGCACTTATTATGAGTAATTTAATAAAAAGCTTACCTACTTCTAGTTTTACGCAACCAGCCTGGCCCTTCATACAAAATATTAATCTAGCGGATCCCGAATTTTATGTCAGCCGACCAGTTGATATTTTGTTAGGATCTGATATATACGCGTTAATAAAAATGGGAGGTATCAGCAGAGGAGACGATCCTTCTCAGCCACTAGCAGAGCAGACTCAACTCGGTTGGATTCTGTTCGGTAAAATACAGTCATTTCAATGTAACGTTCTTTTGACTAACATACAAGACATACAAAAGTTCTGGGAGGTGGAGGGCGTAGAGGACGAGTTAGAATTGTCATCAGAAGAGAAAGCATGTATGGACTTCTATAAATCTACAACAGAACGTCGTAGCGATGGACGGTATGTAGTTAGGTTGCCCATGAAGCCAGAGGTTCATGAAAAAATAGGTGAGAGTAAGAACATAGCTGTAGCGCAATTCTTAAACTTAGAAAAGGAGTTTAGCAAGCAAAAGAACTTCGCAGAAGATTATAAAGGTTTTATGCGTGAATACATATCTTTAAAGCACATGACACCTATTAAACAAAATTTTATAAGTGTTAGTAATGAACAAAATAACAAGCTAGAGTATTTTTTACCGCATCATGGCGTACAACGATCTGAATCAGCCACAACCAAGCTCAGAGTTGTGTTCAACGCTTCAGCAAAAACCTCGACAGGTTACAGCTTAAACGACATGATGCACACGGGACCCAACATGCAAAAGGATTTACAGTCATTAATCCTGAAGTGGCGTATTTATCCATTAGCCTTTACGTCGGACATAGAAAAAATGTACCGTCAAATATTGGTTAGCGATGAAGACCAGAAGTACCAGCAAATAGTATGGCGGGAGACTCCTAACGAGGACTTACAAGCATATCGACTCGCTACAGTTACCTACGGTACCAAGGCCGCACCGTTTTTGGCGATGATGACCTTGAGGCAGCTGGCGATGGATGAAAGCAGCAGGTATCCTGAAGCAGCAAGGATACTACAGGAGTCGTTCTACATGGACGACCTCCTGCATGGATCATTTGATATATCAAGCGGGCAGAAATTAATATCAGAAATAAATAACTTATTAAAAGCAGGTGGGTTTACGTTGAGAAAATGGATATCGAATGAACCACAGTTATTAAAAAATATAGAAAGCGGAGAGGAAGGTAGTCAATTAATATTTAATTTTAAATCTGATAGCTCTACCAAAACGTTAGGTTTGAGATGGGACCCAAAAAATGATAAATTTACATTTAATTATTCTATTAAAGACAGTAAAGCTACAAAAAGAACGGTGTTAGCTGAGATATCAAAGTTATTTGATCCTCTTGGATGGATAGCTCCTTTAACTACAAAACTAAAATTAATATTTCAAAAAATATGGTCTGAATCTTTACAATGGGATGATAACATACCGGAAGAGATTAAAAATGAGTGGATAAAAATACAATCGGATATACATAATTTACATAGGTGTCAACTTCCAAGATGGATAGGATTTCATCCAAATTACGTTATAGAATTACACGGATTTTGTGACGCATCACTAAAAGCATATGCGGGAGTTATTTACGCGCGAATTGTAAAAGAAAGCGAAGTAGTTGTAGTACTGTTAGCATCTAAAAGCAGGTTGGTTCCATGTAATAAAACTATTTCTTTGCCACGGTTAGAAGTGTGTGGAGCTCATTTATTATCTAAATTAATGAAAAAGGTTTTAAATTGTCTAGAACAACAAAATGTTAGGGTTTATGGTTGGTCGGATTCGATGATTGTGTTAGGATGGTTGCAAGGCGACCCAGGGCGTTGGAAGACCTTTGTGGCCAATCGTGTCAAAAATATTACAGAAGTTATACAAAATAACAGATGGAGATATGTGAAATCAGTGGATAACCCTGCCGATGCCGCAAGCAGGGGACTGTTAGCATCTCAATTAGCAGATTCTACGCTATGGTGGCATGGACCGAAGTGGTTAGAAACATTCGAAGATAAAAAGGAGCAAATTAATTATACTACTAATGAAGAAGTAAAGGTAAAATCGGTAAATATAGTCCAAAAAGGCAAGGAAGATAGCATAATAAATATTTTATTAAATTCAAAAAGTTCATTAACAAAAATTATTCGAATTTTAGGGTGGCTACTTCGAGCTATATATACATTTAAAAACCGCGGTCATAACTTACCTAGTTATCTCACTTTACAAGAAATAAAACAAGCTAAGTTATTAATTATAAAATTCGTACAGCGTACAGAGTTTAGCGAGGACTTTTATTATTTAATAAAGCATAATAAACTAAGTAATAAAAGTAAACTATTAAATTTAAATGTTTTTCTAGATAAAAATCATATTATGCGTGTAGGAGGTAGACTAAAAAACGCAGAAATATGTGACGACATGAAATATCCTATTCTTATACCTTACAGCGGTAATTTTACAAACTTATTAATCGAGCAAATGCATCACTTAACATACCACGGTGGTCCACGGTTAACCTTATCTAATATAAGACAACGTTATTGGATCGTATCGGGTACTAGAGCAGTCAAGAGGGAAATTAGAAAATGCGTGACGTGTAGGAAGCATAACCCTTCTAAGCAGTATCAGATGATGGGTGACTTACCTGGTGAAAGAATTAATACAGCAGCCCCATTCTATCACACGGGTGTCGATTATACCGGATATGTGGAGGTAAAGGCCAATAAAGGGCGAGGTATAAAAACGACGAAGGGCTATATAGCATTATTTATCTGTATGGTCACGAAGGCGGTTCATCTAGAACTGGTTTCGGACCTCAGTAGCTCAGCCTTTTTAGCAGCCCTTCGAAGGATGGCAGCAAGACGAGGAGCACCGCGTCATATTTACAGTGATAACGGCACTAATTTTGTGGGAGCCAACAGAACCTTGAAAGCAGAATACCATGACCTCATTAACACCCTTGACGAAAAATTCTTCAAGGACATATCAGACCTAAATATAGAGTGGCATTTTAATGCACCTTCGTGGCCTAGCGCTGGAGGTTTATGGGAGAGAGCGATCAGAAGCTTAAAGCATCATTTAAAGAGAGTAGTGGGAGAGCAGAAGTTAACATTTGAGGAGTACAGCACTCTGTTAGCCCAGGTAGAGGGATGTCTTAATTCACGGCCTTTGTGTCCTTTGTCAGAGAGTACAGACGATTTAGACTGTTTAACACCAGCTCATTTCCTCACTGGCAGGGCCGGGACGACTATCATCGAAACAGAGCACGATGCCAGAACCAGGTGGCATCTGATTTCAAAGCTTACATCAGACCTTTGGAAAAGGTTTAAAACTGAGTATCTGTCACAGCTTTCGGTTCGTAGTAAATGGCTAAAGAAGCAAGAAAATATTAAGATAGGAGATATGGTCACCATTCAAGATGATAACCTACCCCCTGGAAAGTGGCCGCTTGGTAGGGTGATAGAATTACACCCTGGCTCAGATGGTTTAGTACGAGTAGTAACAATCAAAACTAAAGGCGGTATTATTAAGCGACCCATAATTAAATTATCAATCTTACCAATTAGAACAGAAAACGAAGAAGAGAAAAAAGAAGAGAAAGAAGAAAATAGAAGTAGGACATCTACAAAGCAAGCAAAAGGTAGTAATAGGTTCGTGGCGTTAGCATTATCTCTCATATTATTTTTAACATTAGGTAGCGGGGCTCAAGCTTCATTAAACGTAACAAAATTAAATAAAGATCAAGCGCTATATTTTGACAAAATAGGTAACATGAAGTTAGCTCGCGATGCGTGGAAACTCGTAGTTTATTATAAAATGGATCCCTATTGGGAAGGTATAGCAACGGTAGAAAAATATATAAAATATTTAGATCGCGTTTGTACTTCCGCTTCCGTAAAAATGCATTGTGACGTAGCTTTATCTCAGATGCGTCATAGTTTATCAGAGTTAGAGTTCATTAACCGTATTCTACTTGGTCAGCATAATAGCACGCGTCGTAGGAGACGCGGCCTTATCAATGGTGTAGGGTACCTTGCACACACTCTATTCGGAGTTTTGGATGACAATTTTGCAGAACAATATAAGCGAGACATTACTGAGATAAGGCATAATGAAAAACATTTAAGAGCATTATGGAGGAATCAGACGTCGATTATTGAAGGAGAATACAACATACTTAAAAGATTAGAGGAAACTGTAAGCAAGCAACATAAAATTGTAAATCAGCATTTAAATCAATTAGAAATGGGATTAAATTCTCTGAAGAAGGAAGTAGAAAATATGGAAGTCATAAATGAATTTACAATGTCTGCTATCATCGCTGGTAATCTACTTACAACTTTAAGAGCTATTCAAGATCAATTAGTGGAAATGATAACGGATGTACATTATGAAAGGTTCAGTCTACATCTCCTCTCTCCACAACAACTGCAAAATGAGCTTAACATCATATCAGGTCAGATGACAAAGGATTTATCCCTTCCTATCGATGACGTACCTCGAGAAATGTCTTATATGTACAAACTTTTAAAAGTGATGGCTCGGATGACAAACGAATACTTTATCTTTGAAATCCGCATCCCTCTCGTCTTCAGAGATATGTTTGAACTCCATAAGTTGATAGCGGTGCCACATCAACGAGGCTCCAGCATGTACAGCATTATTCCAGCATCAAAGTATGTTGCTATCAACCTACAGAAGGATATTTACGTGCTGATGGAAGAGACAGACGTGAAGCAGTGTGTTTACCTTCGATCGTCTTATCACTGCAACATACAATCGACTATATATCATTTAAAGTCAGACAGTCATTTATGTGTCAAGAATCCAGCCTCAAATCAATGTGCAGCGAATGAAGTTACATGTCATAATAAGTGGATTAAACTCTGGCAAGCCAATACATTTCTATTTTCTTGTTGTAAACAATGTGTACTCCGCCTTATATGTGAGGATCGCGTTACAGTTGAACAGCTGACTGCATCGGGTGTAGTGCACCTCGCAGCGAATTGCATATTAAAAGAAAAGGATTTTACCGCGTACTCTCAAACAGAAACGATGAAATCTATCAATATCGACTCACACCTATATAACCCACAACCGCAAGTTTCTCAAATTAATCATTTACTTAACATTTCACTTAAATTACATGGAAACGAAACAACTGACTCAACTTTACAACATGACTTACAAAGAGTTGGAGAGCAAGTTAACCAGTTAAAGAGCTCGGAGCCCATTGATGAGGACTCCTTATGGAATCATCATATTCATCACTACGTCCTTAGCTATGCATTGTTAATAGTTGCAACAGCAGTAATATCCGTCTTCGTGTGGAATCGGAGATGCCGCCGGGCGAGGCAGTCGACGGCAGAGCCCGCCGCCTCGTCGGCCAGCAGTAGTGGTGTAGTGAGTGCAGTGAGTGCAATGGGTGACGTGGGTGAAGTGAGTGCAGTGAGTGCAGTGCGTACGCGGAACGAAAAACAGGACAGAGCGACCTCACCTGTTTTATTAAAAGTGCTTAAAGTGACGGATGTGCAATGAAATAATATTTTTTGTACAAACTTTAGCGTCTTTATTTTTTTGCTTTAGCGTGTATTCTTATTATTTTTTATTTTTTTCTTGATGTATTTTTATTTTTATATTTACCTTTGTTTGACAATGTATGTACAAGTAATAGCTTTTCTTTTACTTTACTTGTTTTACTTTGTGTATTTTGTCTAATATTTGGCCCGGGAGCATGTACGGAATTCTCGTACATTAGCTAATAATTAAAGACAATGAGAGCTAACTCAGCAAAAGTATGTAAAGCGGCAATGCGAGTTAGTTGACCGAGCCGCTCCCCGACAGACACGCGTTCTATATTAAAATCATTAGCGAATTGTAATTTATTTGCAATTAAATATCTTATTTAAATAAAGCAGCTTTTATTTGTGTGTAACCACACAACACACATAAATATACCTTAGGGTTCCCCGTCATTGGAGTTTTGCGGGTAACATGGGGGTATGTCACCGGAAAATAACAAGAACCGCAAGTTTCTTAGGATCCTAAACGAGAGATAAATTGTATTATTTTACGCCCACATTTCGCAAATTTATCAATTTGCGACGTCTCGTGGTAGGTAAATTTATAAACTAACGGATATCCATTCGTAAGATTCTAAACGGTTCGACCAATCACAGAAGAGCTTTTAATTTTACGCTTCTTTAAAATACCTACGGCAAATAGCATACTGCACTCTGATTGATCGATGTTGATAGTGGCAATGCTTGTGTCCATAGAATTAGGTACAATCAGACTTGCCAAACTATAAACTTATCAGTTTCGATTACCTACATAATAGTATTTTTACTTTAAAACTAGGTAGGTATGTACCTATAATTCAGGTTTACTTTTTACATAAATGCTAATGACCCCTACTTAACTACCAACTCTACCAAAATAAAACAACAGAAATCGTGTTTGAAACAAACAGAGAGTACGTGATCAAACTTCTGTAGATGGAAGGGAAACGGGCTCCATCCGTCTTCTAAACAAGAGAGAAGGATAGTGTCTCTCACTTGCACGCTGTTGGTTCTTGTGGGGAAGACATGTATGAACGGCAGAGACAATCTAGGGTGTTGTGGTCGATAGGTGTTCGCGCAGACGACCCGCGAGATGCCGGAGTGGGTGACGGTGCTGCGCCAGTTCCAGAACGTGAAGGCCGCCTCGTTCCTGCTGGTGGCCTGGTTCATGGGCTTCGGCATCGGCCTCATCTTCACCTTCCTGTTTTGGCACCTTCAGGTCACTAAATATTATTATATTTACAAGTATTCGCTTTCAACAAACTGTCGTTCGACTGTCGAAAGAGACCGAAACATTTTATAGCAGCACCGGAAGGTCGCTGGAGGCCTCCTCGTCTTCAGCAGCAGGGAGCCGCTTGCGGGTTGCGTCAACGACTATAAAACCGAACTCTATGACTGTCATAGTATGACACATCCTTTTAGTAATGAACAGTAATTGTGTTGTATCAAATAAAGTACATGCATATTTCAGGACATCGGCGGTTCCCCGACGCTGTTCGGCGTGGCGTCTGTCATCAACCACATCTCCGAGATCTTCGCCTACTTCTTCAGCTTCAAGCTCATTACGCAAATGGGACATGTTAAGGTACCGAGTCGACACTCGACCCGACTATTTATACGTAGGTATCTCGCAAGTAATTCGTCCTTATCCTTGCTGAGATCAATCAATCAATTCGGTTATGATGAAACCTTACCAAAGTTACAAAATATTGGTCATCAGAATCATCAGCCGTCCTGTCTTCTTTCTGTCTTAAAGTCGTCCTGTATATTGACAGTATACATAGTCTGGGCGTGCTGCAATGCTGTTACAGCATTGTTTCACTGAAATAGCAAATACTAGCGAGAAATGTTTCGGTTGATTATGATTAAGGAATCACTATCTTAAAATAAAAAAATGATTGATTTTGTACCATTTACTAAAAAGAAGTGGATGTAAAAAGAAGACACAGACGGGTTATTGCGCTGCACAGCTGCAGCTAAGAAAAAATCGTGTGTCACAATACTAACCCACACGTACAAGTAAATTCGTACCCCCGTTTTCGAAAAAGTTTATCTTACTGGGAGTCTCTTTCTATTGAGTGGACCCCCTTGATGAAAGGTGTCGTCGCCAGGTGCTGTGCCTGGGGCTGGCGGGCAACGTGCTGCGGTTCCTGTACATCGCGTGGCTGGCGGACCCCTGGTGGGTGCTGCCCTTCGAGTTCGTCCAGGGCGTGACGCACGCCGCCGTGTGGGCCGCCTGCTGCTCGTACATCGCGCACGGCTCGCCCGCGCGCCTGCGCTCCTCCGCACAGGGCGTGCTGCAGGGGCTGCACCACGGGCTGGGGCGCGGCTGCGGCGCGGTGCTCGGCGGGATCGCGGTGGCCAAGTGGGGCACGACGCGCACGTTCGCCGGGTACGGGCTGCTGTGCGCGGTGGCGCTGGCCGCGTTCGCGTTCGTCAACTTCCGCGACGGCGAGCCCGCGCCGGTGGGGGGCGCGGAGGCGGACGAGGAGGCGCGCGCGGTGGCGGAGGCGGGCGTGCTGGCGCCGCACGGCGTGCCCTCCAACCCCCTGCCGCGCGCGCTCTCCTCCACGCGGCTGGCCGACCTCGCGCACCACGACCAGTACGGCGCCACGCAGGTGATTCTCACTTGACACGTAACCACCGCCACACTCACCTCTCCTGGCTCTTCTAAAACCAGTGCATTCCCGCTTTTCTTATCGCATCGTTCCACCTTACCGGGAGGCGTCCTTTCACGTCCATAACATTTTTCCGAGACGTGGACGCCATTCGAAAACCCATCTTCCGCAAGGGTGATGATGAAATTGAGAATGAAGCCATCACTGATGATGCATTGGTGTAAAATTGTGTTTGACTATTTTTTATGTTCCACTTCCAATAGCTCGGTAATCGATGATGTGGCGGACCATGTATATGTATGTACTTAAGAATATGTGTGATCGGCGAGTGAGGCCGCTGTAACGAGGTCGTAATTCCGCAGAGCTACAGCGGCGCAGACAGCCTGAGCGTGCCGGGCGCCGCGCCCCCCGCGCCCCCCGCGCCGCGCCCCGCCAACCCCTTCCTGGCGGACTCCGGCGGCGCGCAGGGCTACCGGTAGACCTCCGGCCACCTCGCCCAGTCGCCCGCTCGCCCGGTCGCCCGGTCGCCCACACAAGTGCCGTCGGGACGGTGGCGACGCTCCTAATCCTCTCGATTCCTTCGCTCGAGAGCTCGACGCTGCGGTAGCTTCAAGTACCTGTCTGTTCGTTGTCCGCTGCCGGCTACCGGCTGCCGGCTACCGACTGCCGGTCGCGCTGCACACGGCTGCCGGGGACGCACGTGCGCTCCTCGCGCCGGAGTGCCGAATTTCTTTGTCCACGTTATACTTTATAAATCTATTCGAGTACCTATATGTATATTAGTCAAATTTAAAATATACCCATAGGGAGAGATGTGCATTTATTTAAACTCCCCCGGTAACATTGTTATAAACGAATAAAAATATATAAAAGTATTTTCGACTATACCATAGTGATGTTGTGATGTAAAACGAGTCGTTAAATTTTTGATGTGAGATAATGTTATTAAGTAGATATTAACTAAGAAAGCTCTCGTTAGTTGTTCGCGTCCTCAAGTGTCACCCGATCGGCCGAGTCCGCCGAGACCGCCACGGAGCCCCCGGGACCGGCGCCGGCCCCTCTCGGCAACCTGCATCGCATTCGTCGTTGAACTAGTCGTGGTAGGACCGACTGCAGCCTGCAGTTGTATGCCGCTGCCGGTACCCGCCGACTGCCACGCTGCCGCCCCTACCGGCGTCACGTCACGTCACTTGAGATCCGACACTCGACTGTATATTATATCACCAGCACCGTTATACTTCTGTGGCTATAATGTAATTTATTTAATTAAATTCATTCCAACGATGTTTCTCAAATAAAATATAAGTTTCAAATGTTAGAAATAAGTTGTCTTGTTTATTAATAATTGTGATTAATGATATAAATAATTTGATTATGTACTTAAATGCGACGTAGATAATTGTAATGATGCATTGTCACGTCTCCTGCCGTCTGCTGTCCTGTATGTGGCGGCGGTGGTGGCGGTGGAGACGGTGGAGACGAGGGCCGCATACGCGCGGCCGCAGAGCTGCCTCTCTCTAGTAATGTCACGTCATGTCAGTATTGTCAGTACAGTAGCGACAGTTCACCCGAGTGCACGCAGCCCGCAACGCGCACGCTGCAAACTTCTCTTTCAATACGGAAGATAATCGTACAACAACACACTACAAAAAAACACACGTCATAATTATTAAAAATAAATAAAACAGTGAACTTCCTGAAAACAGCCAAATAAAATGTAATTTAATTGTTCGAGGATATTTCATAAGTGCTTAGTAAGATTCAAGTAGCGTAAAGTAGGTATTCTGCTGGGGGACTGTTGCTGCTGTATCTTAAGGATATATTAATGTGTATGTAATGTACTGTAATGTATGTATATATGTACCAGCTGTACGGTGTCATATCATGTTGTGATCAAGTAGATAAATGTTGTAGCGAGTCCGCGTCGCCCGTCGAGTGTCGCTCCCAGTCTCGCGGTCTCCCTCCTCCTCCTCCTCCCTCCTCCTCCTCCCTCCTTCCTCCTCCCTCCTCCTCCTCCCTCCTCGATCAGATGGGTACATCTTTATGAGAAAACATCAGATCACATATTATCGCACCATCGAATTAACTTCTCTCTACAAATCGCTTGTGTGCGAGTGAACACTTTTCGCACAAATGTCAATCGATTCAATTCAATCTCGACACTCAATCACCTGCCTCGACCAGTAACACTTGACCCCCGCGGCCCGTAAGGAGGGGTGGGGGGAGAGGGGGGAGGGGGGTGGCACGGTATGACGGTAGACGAGCGGCGAGCAGGCGACACGCGCGGCACTGGACGCGCGACGCGTCAAATCGCGGCTTCGACTCATGCGTTTCGTCGTTATACTCTGTATCGCAGCAGCGGCAGTAGCGGCAGTAGGTACCTGTTACTGTACCACTCCCACACGCTCGTAGCTGCGTGCTGCGTGAACACTGTACACTGTACAGTCTGTACACGGGTGACGGGTGTATGGATGGACGCGATGTCGTCGATGACTCGAAGGCGCTCGGCACAGTTATATATTTTTGCACGGCTCGGGAACGACGCCCGACTACTTTGAATTTCAAATGTATAACAATATAATATGTTGAACTATTGACGCGATCGTTTTATTGCACCATCATCGCCACTTATTTAGCAGCATTGTGTATTTGTATGTCAGTGTTCGGAGGAGCGGGGCGCGGGGCGCGGGGTCGCGGGGCCGCCGGGCTCTGGTCGGTGGCAACATGAAGCACACGAGTTAAGTACTCGTGTAATGCAATAAGCTACTCGGCGAACAGTCCTTGAGCCTAGAATAGATTTTCATGACAATCGTGACCAATTTCCTCTAGGACGCTAACTCGTAATACCTACGTATTTACATTCAGCCATTTCCATTGCTGCTTCTCCTGCCGAACATATTTCCCTAAATATTGCTGAGGCAACGTCTAAGGAATAGTTATTAGGGTAGTTCTACACGGGATAGTTTTAAATTTATTCAAGAAAGAACGAAGTAACTACTGTAGGGGCTGTAGGGGCTGCGACGGAACATAGGGGACGTTGGGTTATTGATAGTAGTTGATAGTAAATGATTGTCAATACATACTTGATATTTGGAAGTTGATAATTGATAGTTTGTTGATAGAGTCAACTGAATCTAATTAAATGGTAGATGAGAAATATAGAGCGAGCACACGTGACCGGTATTGCTTGGCTCAAATTATAGGTCTGCAAAAAAAATTTTTTGTCAGCTGCATGAGATATTTTTACTAAATTATATGTTTTAGAATGCGCTGATTTCGGAAATGAAGGCCATTTTTTCTATCACGTAAGTAAGGGTTTTTTGTAAATTCAAACACAAGATATTGATGATATTTTAAATAATATTTGGTATTATTTACAAATTTCAAATTTTCAAATTTTTCTTTAGAAATTGCTCATAACAAAACATTTATTTATTTTCATGACTCCCAACTCTGTCATTACAGGAACCCCCAATTCGACAAGTGGGGAAAGCTACAATGCTACAATACATACACTATCCTATAAATAATAAACTAATAAACACACAAAAAAAGAATAAAATATCTGATACATACAATACGAAAAACATCACAAAATAAAGATATACATTAATTAAACATGACCAAACCATGCTATGCTATTTTTGTGTCCGGAAGTTACTGGCAGAAAACAACATGGTTTTTGACGTGGATGGGCGTGGTAGCTTGTAAATACAGGAATTACGTTATCCAGCTCGGTAGACGGTAGTTTTCTTCCTCACTCAAATACAAGGCGGTGTCTTATCTACCTTATTTATTGATCTGTGGTGTCGGTTAAAAGCTTTCTTATGTCGGGGCGAGTGAAAACTCCCTCTCTCAACTTTACTTCTGACAGCTTCGGGAATTGCAGTCTCCATCCTTTTGCAATGATTTCACAAATTGTTTCATCAACCCCAATTTGATATGGAGAGGTGGCAATAAAACTTTTTCTGGTGGCACCAAAGTAGTATTGATAACATTTTTCTCTCCAGGTTTTAAAGTTTCTCGGGGTAGCCAATCACATTTAGTCCAGTGCTGTTCTCTGGCTCTACTATCCCATAAGCGTAAGAAGCATGGGTATTTAGCCTCCTCGCTGACTAAAACCATCGTGAGTATATTGAAGTCCCCACAAACCATCCATTGATGGTCCTGATATTTGATTCTATCCAGGATAATGGCCAAATCGTTATTATTTTCTTCCATATGCACAGAATACCCCATTGGAAGCGAAGTTAATTTATTTTCATTGTGCAATAGTACTTCTTTAAGACTAGTTTTGGATGAATCAATGAACAGGCGCCACTCAGACGAGTTAATACTGTATATCAAAGCAACGCATGAGTTTTTCCCCGTTATTGCAAAAAAACTTTTGAAAGACCTAAATCTCTTACTAGATCATTGAGCTTACTTTGAGAAAATAGTTGGGGCTATTTTGTTACTAATACTAATCTATAAAAACCTATATGATAGAATGTTTTGAATATTTTTCCTGTTTTTAGGAGGTCAAAAATCTATAAGAAAATGTTATAAAATCCTATGCAGTTTTTAGTCACAGACTAATCACAGATTAGCGCACTCATTCAAAATTCATTAATTTAGCGTAATAGCGTAAACTGTATGACGCTACAAAAATGTACGTGGTGCAGCGCGTGCAAATACTGAGGCTATCATTTAGAAAAAAATACAGAAAACAGTTCTTTACGTATATTAAATATACCGTTTGATACCGTCATTCATACTGGAACTACCCCGGAAGCGTGGAGCAGAAGTGTGGTGACTCTTTTTTTCAAAAAGGGCAATAAAGCCCTTTTGAAGAACTACAGGCCAATCGCACTTCTGAGTCACCTTTATAAGCTGTTTTCGAAAGTGCTCACAAATCGCATTGCACGCAGGCTTGAGGACTTCCAGCCTCCCGAACAAGCAGGATTCCGAAAAGGCTACAGCACCATAGACCACATACACACATTGCGGCAGATTATACAGAAGACCGAGGAGTATAATCTGCCGTTATTTGTCGCCTATGTGGACTATGAGAAAGCCTTTGATTCTATCGAGACGAGGAGATCCGTAGACGAACAAGGGTAACCGACATAGCTCAAAGAATTAGCCGGCTGAAGTGGCAATGGGCTGGCCACATAGTGCGAAGGACCGATAACCGTTGGGGAAGAAAGGTCCTCGAATGGCGCCCGCGTTTCGGAAAGTGGAATACAAGACGCCCCCCGACAAGATGGACCGACGACCTGAAGAAGACAGCGGGCATCCGCTAGATTCAGAAGGCTCAGGACCGGTCAGAGTGGCGCAAGTTAGGGGACGCCTATGTCCAGCAGTGGACCTCCAAGGGCTGATGGATGGATGAATGAATGGAGATTACTCACTAAATTTTAAGATATTCTGAAGAAAAAATAAATCTTTGTCACTTTTTTAAACATTAAAACTGTTTTTGTAATTTGTAAAGTTCATTTATTTAAATTCTTCCTCATCCTTTATGATTTGTACTCATTGTAGGAAATCGATATGTAAACGCAGATTAGTGTATTTTAAAAAACAACAATAAAAAGATCGAAATGCTCGAAAAAACCGGTCTACCCGGGTTTTGATTACTCTTAGACCCGAACACCCGGGTTTTCAAAATTGAACCGAGTTTCGATGCCCTATCCGAGGCCGACCGTCACGCGACATGCAATAGATGGACGAAAAAGTTTGAGGCGATGTAATAAAAGTTTCACTTTAAAAAAAAATGAAAATTAACGGTAAATACATAATCAATCTATATGAACCCTCTCCGCGCGAGTTTAACTCGCACTTGTCCGTTTTTTATATTTTCTTTAAAATAATATTAGAAATGACTGACGCTGCAGACTTTAAATATGTATTCGTAATAGGTAATTCATATACCTATTCCCATAATTATAGCCAGCATCAAAGCCGTCGACACAATGACATGCTCTAGAGAAGTGCGGCCCAGATAAAGTATAATAGAAAAAAATTTATAAATAAAAACAATTTTATTTGATAAACTGCGACGTAATTGACAATTCAAAGAACACAGATGGCGTTACACGACATTTTTACAGGGGACATCAATCAGGTCGATGTCGCCATGCGCGCGGAGCGGGGGGAGTGCGGGGTGCGCGGGGTGCGCGGTGGTCAGTAGAAGCGGCGGTCGCGGCGCAGCCCGGACACGGCGGCCAGCACGGCCAGCGCGGCGGCGGCGGCGGCCTGCACAGAAAGACAATCGGGACACTATGAAGGTTTTGACTGTGGACTGGCTTCAACCAATTACCGGCCCACTACTGAGACACAGGTCTCTTTTCCTCTTGAGGAGGTCAAGAGCAATACTCCACGATGCTCCAGTGTGGATTGGTAAAGGGGTTATCAGACAACCCAAGTGTCGGAAGTTTCAACGAATTATCGACTGTTAACTTACGACAAATACCGGAACCGACGGTTTTACGGTCCCTTCGTAGCACAGAAACGCTCAAGAAATATGTTTACCACATGCGATCATCCTTCATCCAACTGCCGATCGCGCCCGCTTTTGCTTAACTTGGCCGATCACTTAGGATCGACGCCAGCCGCCAGTTGACTACGGAACCTTAAAAGGGAAGAGTTATTAAGGTAAAGTATGGTGACGGTCGGTAGGTACCTGCAGCGCGACGAACACCTCGGCCGCGCGCTTCCCCACGACAATGTTCATAGGGGCTTCCCGCGTCACTTCCTGAAACCACAAACACCGACGTTCAAACTGTTCGAGCAGTGTGTGCTGCCAGTGATGACATACGGATCCGAGACGTGGTGCTGTACTAATTGGCCTAATCCACAAGCTCAGAGTAGCGCAGCGAGCTATGGAGAGGGTATTTCTCGACGTGATCGCATCAGAAATGAGGAGATCCGTAGACGAACAAGCGGCGGGCGGCCGGGGGCGGGGCGTTACTTTGTAACTGCATCCAAAATAATCCAAATATAGGTTTAATAAAAGGTGATAACCCATTTTCATTCAGATTCCCGAAGCGCGTCACAACTCACAAGGGCGAGTAGTCTAGAATCTTTTAACGAGACTCAAGTGCTCAAGTTGTGGCTTCTCGAGTAGACATTCTATAGTTGGAAAGAGTTCATTAATAATATTTAACTATAAAATCAAATATAATTTGCATAATTTGTGCTTTGTATATCAATTGTTTAATATTTTATTTTTGACTAGTTTCATTATTTTTTTTATTTTATATTGGTATCAATTAATAACTTATTTTATTATAACGTAATTCGATAATAACATTTGGAATGTATACTGGAAGTACTGGAACTGTCGACCTGTAACCATTGTTATCAATAAAGTGAATATATGACATTTAAAATGCTTGGGGTCACGTGTAGATATTATAATTGTCGAAATCATAAATCGGTACCAAAGTATAATGTACAAAGCTAATAATAATATTTCAATGCATCGGTAACGCTTTCGATGTTATAAGCGACTGCCATCACCTGTCGTCAGGTGACTGGGGCGCTCGTTCGTCGCCTCATAAATGTAACCTAACAAACAATAGTTGTTCCGAAGTTAGAAAGTATCGAAAGGTAGTTGAAACGATAAGGAATATAAGGGCCCAAAGCTCACGTAGAGGATGTCTCTCAAGGTGGCGAGGTGGGGCACGTTCCACTGGACGAGCACGTCAAACACCATGTTAATGTGGAAGAGGGTGTTGAGCAGGCGCGCGCGGCCGGCCAGCAGGCGCCGCCGCAGCGCCGGGCCCTCGCGCCGCGCCAGCCGCAGCTCCCACGCCACCGCCGCCGCCGTCAGCGCCGCGTACTGCCGCATGCCGCATGCCGCATGCCGCATGCCGCATGCCGCATGCCGGCCCAACCACTTCCATCATCATCAGTTATACTCTATCTATTTACAAGTATGCAACCATGTGCGTGGCCTGACCTGAAACTCATTATATGACCGTTTTCTTCATGTAACTAGCCGAGAAACGATCTGATGATGCACCTGATGGTAGGTGGTTGCCATCGCCCATGGACAGATGCGTTGCCAACTACGACTAAGCCCTAAGAGGTGCCATGTACACTGCAATGTACGTATACATACATTAGCATAAGCTATCGAGGCGAAGTACCTCATATATTATTATGAGTGAGTCAAGTCAAGGCAAATGCCGAATCGCAATTTTAATCTGGAACTATACATAATGTTCATACTGTAAAGACACAGAGTAAACAAATAAAAGCGACAAGCTCCTCGTGCACAACATAAAGTAACTGGTCAAGCAGAGAGCATCGTCCCACATCGTCACATCACTGACATCGGAGCACGGAAACTGTCAGAAGTAGAACTAACGAGCATGAGCATGAAGAAGCGCGGCCAGCGCGGCATCACGAGCGCGGCGGCCGCCACGTGCGCCTGCGCCAGCACGGCCCACGAGGCCAGCGGCAGGTAGCGCAGTGCGCGCGCCAGCTCGCGCGGGAACATCTCGCGCGCCGGCAGGAACGTCGTGGGGTCGTACCGCAGCCGCGCCGTCGTCGCCAGCCCCGCGCCCGCGTACCCCTGCACTGACACATTCCCGACACCTTCCATCTGCGCTAGTACCTACTTTATGTTATGCAAATTATTGAATCAATCGTAGAACTAATGAAGTCATGCAAGGTTGCATCGGTTATTAAAACCTATTCATTCTTCTCTTGAAGACACCTACATTGTAGGTGGACGGGAACACCCACGTGGGCGAGCTATTCGGCTTTACCTTAAATTTCAGTAGAACTCTTGTGTACATCCATTAGAATACAGTTTAGGAATTTAATACAAAAGGAAATTGGTCCAGGTCGAGTTCTGTAGTGTTACAGGAATTGTCGCTGTCTCTCCATATCAGACGAGCTGCTCGTCAGTAATCCCGGAGCTCACCGCGAGCAGGAGGTTGACGCAGACGAGCAGCGTGGTGGCCAGCCGGTCGCCGCACACCCACAGCCAGCCGCAGTCTCTCGGGGGCCGCGCCTTGCGACCACCTGCACACATACAATGCAATAACACATGAACGATGTGACATCATAATCATCATACCGTCCATAACACTAAACTCTAAACCATCGAATACTAACAAAAATCCTGTCCAAAAATGCCCGACCATTTTTATGGAGGGGCTCCATTCCGGTGTCCGGTGTGAGTGTCGTACACCCCACTGACGCTGCCGAAGGATGAGGTAAGTAGTGACGCGTTCGGCCTATGGTCTAAGTGAAAGATATGATCTGGGTGAATTTCCCAAGTGCATTTTTGAGACGGCGAGGTTGAAAATTAATGTGTGGAGGTAAACTACAATTATGTATAATTTTATATAGGTAGTTTAAGTAGTGATCTACATGATAGTGAAGTATTCAGAGGTATTTAATACATAGATTCTTAATAAAAAAATATCTAAGACCTAAAATCTAATTCCGGTGTACTGTCCAAACTGCGTTTATTTACATATTTTATTAATTTAATTTTTTTTGGTAAATAAATTTCATTGAAAGGGAATGTTTTTTAGAAATACATTAAATAACACAAGTAATATATATTTATGGAGTAATTTAAGATTAAACAACAACTCTTAAAACATCTTTTAAAAATGTCCTACAAAAAAAAAGCAATACCGGTGGCGCATTTTGTATACTTCATTACTTGTTACTTCACGATTTGGAAGACACCTTACTGGCTCTCCCCGCACCGTTCAGTTGTGCTCTTGCAAACTGCGTGTTAGGATGACCGACTGGCTGCGTAATTTTCCTGCCAAACACGTAAGTACTAACTGCGGTGGCGCAGGAATACAAAATCATCCAATTCCGATGTCATGTATATTAGTAAAAGTACAAAGCAGATTATCTAGAAATTTTATGGAGGGTTCCATTAACGGTTTTCAGCTATAATTGTGAAATAAAAGTTAACCTGTGACTAAAAGTTTTGTTTAAAATTCAAGTTTTGTCTCTGATTCTAAGTCCGGTGGTGCCATCTCGGTGGCTCCGGTGGTAAATCAAAGCGTATAGGGAAGTATAGGCCACAGAAACTCAAGTGTGTCTCCATCTATCCATCAGCCTTTGGAGGTCCACTGCTGGACATAGGCTTCCCCTAACTTGCACCACTGTGACCGGTCCTGAGCCTTCTGAATCCAGCGGATGCCCACTGTCTTCTTCAGGTTGTCAGTCCACCTGGTCGGGGGACGTCCTATGCTCCTTTTTCCGAGGCGTGGGCGCCATTCAAGGACCTTTCTTACCCAACGGTTATCGGTCCTTCGCACTATGTGGCCCGCCCATTGCCACTTCTGCCGGCTAATTCTTCGAGCTATGTCGGTTACCCTTGTTCGTCTACGGATCTCCTCATTTTTGATGCGATCACGTAGAGAAATACCAAGCATAGCCTTCTCCATAGCCCGCTGCGCTTCTCTGAGGTTGTGGATTAGGCCAATAGTAAAGCACCACGTCTCGGATTCGTATGTCATCACTGGCAACACAAATTAAACTTCAGGCACTGAGGTAGTGTTTTGGACGACAATATATGACGGAGTTTCCCGAACGCAGCTCATCCGAGTTGGATTCTACAAGTAACTTCTTTCTCGAAGTTGGACTTACCCATCTGGATTACTTGTCCCAGGTAATTGTATCCGTCTAGAACTTCGAGAGCAGCGCCGTCAACAACAACCGATACGGGTGTGACATGGACATTCGACATGATTTTCGTCTTGTCCATGTTCATCTTAAGACCCACCCGTTGTGAGGCGCTGTTCAAGTCCCCGAGCATTGTACCAAGTTCTTCCAGGGAACCCGCCAGGATGACTATATCATCGGCATATCGCAGGTGTGTAATGTATTCGCCATTGATGTTAATGCCATGTTGTTTCCACTCCATCACCTTGAACACGTCTTCCAACACAGCGGTGAACAGTTTTGAGGATATGACATCCTTGTCTGACACTTCTCTGCAGTTGCATGGGGTTCGTTGCTGTGTCGTGTACTCTGACGGACATGATGGCGGATGAGTACAAACACTTCAACACCTCGATATACCGGTAGTCGATCCGCCACCGCTGGAGAGAATCTAGTACCACCCAGATCTCGATAGAATCAAAGGCCTTCTCATAGTCCACATAGGCTATACATAACGGCAAATTATACTCCTCGGTCTTTTATATATTCTGCCGCAATGTGTGTATATGGTTTATGGTGCTGTAGCCTTTTCGGAATCCTGCTTGTTCGGGAGGCTGGAAGTCGTCAAGCCTGCGTGCAATGTGATTTGTGAGGACCCGTGACGATAAACGTGACTCAGAAGTGCAATGGGCTTGTCTACACCGCTAAAAGGAGTCCGTTCACCTAGACTCCTATTCTTCAAAATGTACATATCTTTAAAGTATTAAATGATCCTGCCTTTATGATTTCTCATTGGCATAAATCAATTTCGGTGGATCAAATTCTAATTCCAGTGGTCCTAATTTCGGTGGCATTTGATAGTGTAATTTGATAATATCTCCGGAACAAATAAATTTTTTTTCAATCTCTACTATATGACTAATTATTACTACTATTTACATATTATTTATGCCAAATAAAGTGTATTAGAAACAGCAAGTTTAAATTTAATCAATTTCGGTGGCTTGGATTTTAATTCCGGTGGTCCTTTAATAATTACGGTGGCATTTGATAATTTCAAATGGAAATATCTCATGAACTAATATTTTTTTTTCGATTTCTAGTATATGATTAATTAGTACTACTCTTTATCTATTATTTAGGCCAAAAAATTTTATCAGAAACAGCTAATTTAAATTCGCCACTGTAATTAGGCAAAATTCGTGTTTGTTGAAATTCACCCATCTGTGAGACAACTAGTAAGGTGATTTAGATGGATTCGTTATACTTACGGGGCCCCTGTGTGGTCTTTGTGGGTTGGACGGGCTTGACGGACTTAGAGGGCTTAGCGGGCTTGGCTGGTTTGGCGAGTTTGCCTTGTTTTGGCGGTTTCGTTCGCCTCCATCGCTTCGCCGTCCTCGCTACTTGACAAGATAAACATTATTCGTCATCCGATTATTCCAACAAAAACTGATGCTGCATTTGAAAACTTATTAAAATTCTATGGCAATTTGTACGCAAATAAAGTCTTTGTTTATTATGTAATACAAACATCAATAAACTTTAAAAAATAACAGCCTTGGATTCGATGGAGGCGTGCCATGAGGCTAAGCAGAGTAGTCTCGGCATTCTACAGAATACATTTTGGAGAGTGTGCTCAGAACGAATTTATTCCCCCATCCCCGTTCCTCCACCGACCCATCCGAAGTACGCCAAGCATCCATCCTTCCTTTTCATCGTGGATATCCTACCGCTACGAACGACTCCATTTGTCTCGCCTTTCATAGTGCATGTCGCGAAGGACATGTCGCGAAGGAATAGCTTGCCCAATTGGGTGTTCCCTACAATGTCCACCTACAATGTCTCAAGTCTTCAAGAGAAGAGTGCGCTTTAACTAAATTAGTGCGTTCTTCATTTTAGAATCATCGCCACTTTGTAGTCAAGCGCTAACTTATTCCATGTAAAAAATGGACCTTAGCCCATTCTCCCATATTCATTCTGGAATATTATAATATAATTATCCCTTAGGTGGAATATGAAACAAATTATAGTTAATATTTATTGATGCAAATTAGGGGGAACTTGGATGGAAAGAATAATCTTGTATAAATATCATGTATGCCAACTCACCAGGAGGAAGTTTTTTCAAACTTTCCTTTTTCAAGGCCTTGTGCGGTCCGAGGCGGCGTCCGAAGCGCGGCGGCCGCTTTCTCACGCGACCGACTGCGGGAGTCAGCGCCAATGACATCAGAGATCACAATATTATTAAACTCAAGACAATATCATTCGTTAATCGATGCAATATGGAACTAAAATATTCAATAAGCTGAGTTATGATACCTACGCAAATTCATACATTTTTGTTGATGTTTTCTGTACCCTGTAGGCTGTGTGACATGACAAGTAAGTAACAGGTATAGTTTATTATCCGGTGTACAAAATGTGGAGCTCTAAGGAGAGTAGTTTATCATAATTTATAGTGAATAAGTACTAGTTAGGGTGGTGGGTGGTGTGTGGTGTCATGGTGTGTGATGAGAGTATGTGATGGGGCGAGGGCCATACCGGGGCGAGCGTAGAGGACTCGCGGCGCTGTGCGCAGGGTCCGCGACGAGATGGTGCGCCGCGCGAGCCGCCTCGCTGCACACACGCGACACACGCGTCAGTCGTCACACACGTCAGCATATAACCCTCAAAATATATCAAAATGAAGTCACCAACAATACCAAGTGCTCCGCTGTAAGTTGTAAGTTGAAGCCTCACCGATCCGCTGCGGGCGCTGCGGGAAGCTGCCGAACGTGAGCGAAGCGCCAAACTGGAAGCTGAACCACACGCGCCGCGTGCGCTGCATCCTCGCCGCCCCTGCCGTCACCTCACGTCACCTCACGTCACCTCACGTCACCTCACGTCACCGCCCGCGCCACTCCACTTACCTACTTGCAGCTTTTAACATAAGCCTCTTAGACTGTATAATATTATATACGCTAACATAAGTCTATAATCCAGTAATTTTATACATCACAGCATGCGTCATACTTTCAGGCAACAAAGTTACTGGATTCTAACGACTTACCGACGTGCATAGAAAACTAAAAAACAAGTTATTTTGTGAAGCAGATAACAAAACAATGTTTTGATACCAACCCTCCTCTGTTACCAAAATGAATTCATTAAATTATGAGAACAATTAATGTAGGCCCTGCCCTAAGGTTGTAGCAGGCTTGAGGACTGTGTCGGTTACAATTTGAAACATCGATTGAAACTTACATTATCCGATGAATTATTAACTTCAATTATTGATCCTTCATCCTTTTAATATTCTCCTTATTATATGCACAAAGTATTTATAAATATTCGCAAGGTAAATTGATTAAAATTAAGAGGATAAATCTAATATTGCAAACAAAACAATCCATTGACGATGTCACATCAAAAAGTACTGTGCGCCACTCACCACAGATAGTATAATATAGGTAGTGATTAAACACTCTCGTGCACCACAGAGTGTACAATGCATCGGATAAATGTGAAGACATGTCATCCATACATATATCTACACATAATTATATTATTCTATTCTCTGTGTGTGATTTCAAAGGAACTGTGTTTTCTCAAGTGCTTATAGTTATTTATATTATATATACACAGACACACGATTCTACTTCAAACACAAACTTTTTTAAATTTTTGTCTGTATGTCTGTCTATCTTTCTGTTTGTCCGGCCTAATCGCTGGAACGACTGAATTGACTTACACTATATATACATACAATTAAATACATTTTATAATACAATCGGAATAACAATCGGAAGTGAATTCTGAATATCCATCCCGTCGGGGGTGGAAAAACAGAATCACGTTACAGATAAGAGTGCCCTAGGGTAGCAAAGGAATACATTTCCCGAATAATTCCGACTATCCACCCTAGGGGGGCAAAACGGAATCACATTTCCCGAATAATAACGGAATAAGCCAAAACTTGGAATTCTAATATAATGGTTAGGAGAAAATGAAATTTAACGGGTGAATAATACAGCTTTAATCACACCATCGAAACAATACAAAGCCTCTCGCACCAACCGCAGTCACTGGTGGTGGTGGTGGTGGTGGCGGCGCGCGCGGCCCCGCAGCTGCCACCGTCACCGCCGCCGCCACGGCCAGCGCGCCGCCCGCCACCTTCGCAGTCATTTAAAGGATCATAAATAATTACAAAATCAAATAATGACTCGGTGCGCTCCAATTACTTATCTCCATAAAAGATAGCTGCACCTTACGCAAGCGATATGAGGAAGCAAACAGGCTATGCCTATTTCTCGTTAGACGATCGAGTATATCACAATTTTGCTTGAATATACTGAAGTTGTTTCTTATGAATATTATATTGCTATAAATAAATATATTGTGACGCTACTGTTAAAATATCTATTTCCGTAAATTTTTCACGTAAAGATTCGCGTGACTTTAATTTATGAATGTCTCTAATAGCCCTTTTCTGCAACACAAATATTGCATCAATATCAGCAGCTTTACTTTACCCCATATCAAAATACCATATGACATAAGACTATGAAAATATGCAAAATAAACAAATCTAGCAGTCTCGACATCTGCAAACTGTCTTATCTTTCTGACGGCATATACAGACTACTACTTAGTTTAAACGCGAAAGCCAAAATATGGGTGCCCCATTGAAGTTTGAAATCTAAGTGACTTATTTAATCGAAGATTTTTACTAACTTTTTGTATGTTTTAGTGTGAATTCGATACACTTAGTTTTTTTAGCATTTAATAGTAGGTTATTAGCATTCAACCAATGTGATACACGAGAAAGAGCGCTGTTTACATCGTCAAAATTTGTTTTATTTCTATTATTCTTAAATATTAGTGATGTATCATCAGTAAACAACACAACGACCGCATGGTTATTAATACAATAAGGCAAATCGTTAATGTAAACTAGAAAAAGGAAAGGACCTAGAATTGATCCTTGCGGTACACCCATCACTGACGGAGATCCCGATGATTTGACATCATTTACACTAAAACATTGGATTCTACCCTTTAAGTAAGAATCAATTAAGTGATGTGTTCTTGATGCCATAGTGGTGAAGCTTAAGTAGTAGAAAAGTTTCGTGATCAGCGCAGTCAAACGCTTTAGACAAATCTCAAAATACGCCTTTAGCATTCTGTGTCACCTCCCAGGCCTCGAACATATGTTTAAGAAACCTAGCACCTGCATCTGTCGTACTACAGCCTTTTGTAAAGCCATATTGCTCAGGGTGTGGAGTAAGTCATTAAAATGGTGAAGCATTTGATTTAATAATATATCTTCGAAGACTTTACTGAGTGTTAATAGAATTGAAATAGGTCTGTGATTATTTACGTCCTCTTTATCCCCAGCCTTGAAAATAGGTATAATTTTGCCAAACTTCATCAGATCCGGCATGTTAATGTAAGAGGTAAATTTTGTAAGATATTTTCAAATGTGTTTGCTACCTCTTTATCTGATGTGATTTTATTTTCATTAATTATAATAATAATTCTTATTTGAAGTTGCTAAATTAATTTATTAATTTATGACTTGGCCTGAATGCACACAGATTAAAAAAATTGTTGAATACATTTTTACCTCAGATTAAGTAATCTGAGAATAATCTGAGATTTTTACCTCCTCAAGAAAGGACGGAGAACGGTTGTATTATTTTTCTTCATACAACTCATATAATTTATTCCTACTTTTAAAAATTCCTGGAGTAACCCAATCACTAAATTTGACTATTTTATCGAATTCAACATACTTATATTTAAATATCTTATTATAGTTTATGTTATTGAATACAGTTTTGCATAATTGATGGGGATTACACGGTTCAGTGGGCAGGGGACCGCGCATTTTGGCGGAGATTGCCACTGTGAAGCGCAACATTTTACTTTGCGTCATAGGATATTTAGCACATTGTTTAAATGTTTCTTTGGCCTGAAAATTGAAATCAGTCACAACCGATACAAACTGTCCGCAATGGTCCGACCTCCATATGTGATGTTTCGCAATTACAAAATATATTAATACAACTTGTGGCTGATGTCACAGATACTCTAGTTGGTTTCATGAATAATGAATAAAATCTAAACAAGTCTAATAGCCTAGCAGGCTTAGAAGTATCTAATAAGATATCCACATTAAAATCTCCGCATACTATTAATTTCTTACTTGATATAAGTACATATTTACATTATTTACATAAGCCAGACCTGCAAGGCGAAGAAATATACAAGCGCGCGTTCGGCCAGCGTGATGTTCTTTGGCACATTTGTCGTTACATCCTGAAATTAGTAAGAAAATTAATTAGTATATAGCAACTTTTCGGTTTTTTTTTTGAAGACCGAGTCCGGCACCATAGTTACGTCGAAACCTGAAGTTCTGAGAGAAACTGAGAGATACTACGGACGGTTGTATACCTCCTCTCAAGCTCCACCTCCCAGTGAGGAGAGCGACAATAAATTAACCCGGCACTACACAGAGGATATCCCGGACGTCAGCCTGTATGAGATTAGAGAGGCCCTCAAACAGCTTAAAAACAACAAGGCACCGGGAGATGACGGTATCACCGCCGAGCTGCTAAGAGCTGGGGGGAAACCCCTCCTAGTGGCGCTCCAAAAACTGTTTGATACCGTCATCCATACTGGAACTACCCCGGAAACGTGGAGCAGAAGTGTGGTGACTCTGTTTTTCAAAAAGGGCGATAAAGCCCTTTTGAAGAACTACAGGCCAATCGCACTTCTGAGCCACGTTTATAAGCTGTTTTCGAGGGTGCTCACAAATCGCATTGCACGCAGGCTTGACGACTTCCAGCCTCCCGAACAAGCAGGATTCCGGAAAGGCTACAGCACCATAGACCACATACACACACTGCGGCAGATTATACAGAAGACCGAAGAGTATAATCTGCCGTTAAGTGTCGCCTATGTGGACTATGAGAAAGCCTTTGATTCTATCGAGACCTGGGCAGTACTAAATTCTCTTCAGCGGTGCCGGATCGACTACCGGTATATCGAGGTGTTGAAGTATTTGTACTCATCAGCCACCATGTCCGTCAAAGTACACGACACAGCCACGAACCCCATCCAATTGCAGAGAGGTGTCAGGCAAGGGGACGTTATATCCCCAAAACTGTTCACCGCTGCATTGAAAGATGTGTTCAAGCTGATGGAGTGGAAACGACGTGGCATTAACATCAATGGCGAATACATCACACACCTGCGATATGCCGATGATATAGTCATCCTGGCAGGATCCCTGGAGGAATTAGGTACAATGCTCGGGGACTTGAACAGCGCCTCACAACGGGTGGGTCTTAAGATGAACATGGACAAGACGAAAATCATGTCGAATGTCCATGTCACACCCGTACCGGTTGTTGTTGACGGCGCTGCTCTCGAAGTTGTAGACGAATACAATTACCTGGGACAAGTGATCCAGATGGGTAAGTCCAACTTCGAGAAAGAAGGCACTCGTAGAATCCAACTCGGATGGGCTGCGTTCGGGAAACTGCGTCATATCTTGTCGTCCAAAACACTACCTCAGTGCCTGAAGTCGAAGGTGTTCGAGCAGTGTGTGTTGCCAGTGATGACATACGGATCCGAGACGTGGTGCTTCACTATTGGTCTAATCCACAAGCTCAGGGTAGCACAGCGGGCTATGGAGAGGGCTATGCTCGGTATTTCTCTACGTGATCGTATCAGAAACGAGGAGATCCGTAGACGAACAAGGGTGACCGACATAGCTCAAAGAATTAGCCTGCTGAAGTGGCAATGGGCTGGCCACATAGTGCGAAGGACCGATAACCGTTGGGGAAGAAAGGTCCTCGAATGACGCCCGCATCTCGGAAAGCGAAGTACAGGACGCCCCCCGACAAGATGGACCGACGACCTGAAGAAGACAGCGGGCATCCGCTGGATTCAGAAGGCTCAGGACCGGTCAGAGTGGCGCAAGTTAGGGGAGGCCTATGTCCAGCAGTGGACCTCCAAGGGTTGATGGATGGATGGATGGAACTTTTCGGTTACTCTCTAATTCGGTAAATAAATATGAGTTTTGATTCTTGATAAACATCTCATAAATACACCGGGCTTATATTTTTTTAAATGACGAAATTCCAATTTTTAGCAAAATTAGTTTCGTCATGTCCGTCCGCAGATAGCGCGAGACCCACGCGACGGCTGCATAGCACTAGAAAACTGTAATTTGGCATGGATACAAAATTTATACCGCAAATAGAATAAAATCTTAAAAAATATTTCAGGTAAAGAGGTAAAAGAGAGATTGAATTTATTTTCTCATCTATCCCATACAAGTGCGGTATCGCTGAAAAGGTCTTCGAAAATATTATGACACTTCCATGAATAATTGTATTTCATGTCGGTAATTTTTACAACCTTTAAAGGCATGTAATCTTCGGAACAACATCACGATACTTACAAATGACCAGTTCAGGAGGTTCACTAACCTTAACGAGGCCCATCAGCGTCCAGGCGAAGTTATGCATCGTCCCGACGATGTCCAACACGAAGTAGAGATACCACGCGACGGTGTCGACCAGCCGGCGGCTGCTGCGGATGTGGCGCTGCACGTCGTCCCGCACGCGCCACGCGACCCACGCCTCCGCGCCCGCCGCGCCCAGCGTGCCCGCCGCGTACTGCCACCACCACCACCACCAATATCACCACCACCCTCCGTGGCGACTGCTCGAGGAGGAAACTCGTGCAGACTGACGCACGTTCACATTGAAAACATACAATTGTAGATGGTTGTTCTATTAGCGACAGGGTCGGTGGACAGTGTGGACACCCCGGCGCGGCGGCGAACTGGTAGACGATACGGATTCACAGCGTGTAGCAGGAGCGGAAACATTGATCACAGACGTTATGCTTTATGCTGCAACGCAGTTTTGGCACAGATGTTAGATACACATTTAGGGTTTTAGTTGGTGCTTTAAACGGACATCTTTCTTACTATAAAATTAATGAATTATTGTAACCTATATTACGTCTTTTAAAAAAGTTCAAAGTTAAACACAAACTGATTCAAATAGGTAAACTGTGATTTTGCGGTCGTTTGCAAAAATACGATGTGCACGCGCGACGCGAGTGTACTACGTCGGTTACACAGCTGGACCTACAGAATACAGACACGGAGCCATCCGTGTGTGACGCGGCCGCGACGCAGCATACGCAGCGGGGTCCTTGTTCATACATTACAAAATCTACTCTATACCCCGCTGCGGAAAGATACGCCGTCTGCTTCTCAGCATACGCTCGACTCTATACATCACTAGTGGAGACTAACGAGCGACAGCATGAAGCAACGCAGCCACCGCGGCATGGCGAGCGCGGCGACGGCCAGCGCCGCCAGCGCCAGCACCGCCAGGCACGCCAGCGGCAGCGCGTCCGTCAGCAGGGGCAAGTCCCGGGGGAACACCCGGCGCGCCACCGCCAGCGTGGCGGGGTCGTACCGCAGCCGCGCCGCCGTCGCCAGCCCCGCGCCCGCGTACCCCTGCGGCCACACACCACACACCCCATGACCCCACTCACACCATACTGCTCACACACTGCACCCGCACCACAACGCTCAACTGTGCTCGAGTTGAGCGTTCCTATCGACGGAGAATGCATTATAATGAATTGACCGACCCGCCACCGCCGCCCGTCCGGGAACGTTCGTTTCAGTTTGCGCTCAGTCTCGGGTTAAACGTAGGACGCGGTTACATTTGCGATATTAATTCTCAAAGGTAGACCCTGTCGTACAGCAGACGCAAGAAGGACGTGTGGGCTAGCAACGCCGCGGCGCTCTAGTTACTTTACGCCAGATGAATCGCTTCGTAGTATTCCATGAGTAATGAGGTGGTGTCACAATTTCTTTCTTCCAGCTAAGAAACAACAACCTCACCGCGAGAAAAAAGTTGACAGAGATGAGCGCCACGGTCACCAACTTGTCGCAGCACAGCAGGAGCCAGCCGGGGCGAGCCATGCCGGCCGGGGCCGCGGTACTCAGCAAGCCCAGATTATGGAGTTCATGTGTGCACTTTATATGTTGTTAAAACGTGTACATTACAGACGTAGCAGCAAGCATGAAGCAGGCGTAATACAACACTATATATCACTACAATGTTTTGTGCTGCCAACCCGAACTTGACCCGAAGCTATTGACAGTTACCTTAAGCGTCAATTGACTCACCCGTAGTGTTTAAGGACCTTGGTCACAGAACTTAAACACTCTTAGGGTGACTTACGTACACTGACGTAATATTTTATACTCTGTGCACTTTGATTACACGAAACTACTTTTTCCGGGTCAAAGTCACAACCCATAATTGTCCCACTGCTGGGCTCGAGGATATGAGGGGTTCAGGTTCGTCTACCACGCTGGCCAAGTGCGAATTAGTAGACTTCACACACATTTGAGAACATTATGGAAAATACTCAGCCCCAGGATGTTTTCCTTCACCGAAGCAATTGATATTTTACTTGTAATACCTACATAATTTATGAAAATTAGGTAGAGGCGCGTGCCAGGATTCGAACTCGGGCCACTGCGTTCGGAAAACTAACTTTTAAACCACTAGACTATCACTGCTATAAAGACGTGGTAGTATAATAGAATAAAGATGTAGTAAATTGGAAAATGGCTTAGATAACATTTTATATTTTTTACAATGGTAACCGGTAGTCCCGTAGTTCGGTAGTCCGGTAGTCCGGCAGTCCCACAGACCGACAGTCCGACAGTCCGACAGTCCGACAGTCCGACAGTCCGACAGTCCGACAGTCCGCCAATCCGGCAGTCGTATAAGCATGGAAAGCTACGCATCGATACACAAAGAGACTGAGTATTTTTTCCTTGATGGCTGGACCACTTTGTCACCTACCTTGTTCATAGCGACACAGGAAACTTCAATTGTCGAAAAGGACATTTTGCGGAATATGTGTTAGAAGTACGTACATATTTTTTGGAATCAGCGTCGCGAGCTCTATCGATTGGTATATTTATTTAATATTTTCCTATATTTAAAAAAAAACATGAGAGGTGTCAAAGGACACCCGGATGGAACGAAGTTCCTTTCGATTTAAGTATTGTTTTGTTGTACAGCGCCATCTCTGTAAAACTCTGTGAATCACTTCAAAAAAAGTGTCGTCATTTGTAAGAATCAAAAAGTGTCGTAATTTTCCGTCTATTCCCCTTTTACAACGCGCGATAAGGAACTTCATTCCAAAAATCCCTTTATTACGACCTACAGCTCTAGCTCGATTTTTTTTTAACTTTTTGGGATCTATCATAAAAACAATTTTCAGTGGGGAACGTAAACTCATGTTTTAATTATTTATGAGGTCGTAAAGAAAGTCCTCTATACTCGTAGGGACGTAACGAGGAATGTTCTGAAGAACTGTTTGGTTTAATACCTGCAGGTGCTTTTCGTCACCACAAATCACGGTGTACTAGCTTCCATTAACACCACCTAACCAACAAAGTGTTGTCGGTTTCGGAAAAAATTCTCAAAGCGTAAAAAATCTCAGGATGGATGAAAAAAATCAATGGAAATCAGGCCTTTTCTCAGGACTTTTGATTTTTTCATGTGGGTACCACACCTCAGTCGGTCAGTGCGCAGTAAATGCTACCAACACTGCTATGCTATTGACGAAACCACCTGTCTAAGTTAGCTTATCGAATAAGGGAAGAATAAAATAATTGTTGCGAGCCGCCGATGACGTGATAACGTAACGTCCGACCACCTCGCAGAGATAAGATACGGCTCGTGCAGCGCGCCGGCACTGCTGGCGATCCCGGCGCCGCGAGCGACACGGCGACCGACAGTCGCGCGCGAGCGACACACCGCCACCGCCAGCGCCAGCGCGATAGCGGGCCTCGGCCCTTTATGTACAAAAATTGACTCGGTAGTGACAAATAACCCTCCTTACCACAACATATGTAGGAGAGTGTCGAACAAAACTCACTTTGCGATAGTTAGACTGGTGTACGGTGCAAGTTTCCGGCATGTGGAGGTGACGCGGAAGCCAGAGCCGCCGGTTCCCCGAGGCCCCAGCGGGCGAGGCCCCAGCGGGCGTGGCCCCCGCGGCCCGGGGATGGCGTGCGCGCGCGTCGCGCCCTCGCTGCTGCTGCACGTGAACCTCCTGCTCGCGGTGAGTGGTACACGGGCTCAAGTCATTGTTCCTGATACACCCCAACACGGAGATAACATAATAATAAGAATTTTAAACATTTTTAAAAATATTATTTGGTACCAATATACACCAGTACATACGTAGATATGTCAATCTGGTCGGAACTACGGAAAGTCGGTCATCGCGACATTCGCGACGTGCGTTTACCTGACGATCATGTCCAAATTTCTTTGTGTGTTTGGTTATCTACTTGTTGATAACCTACATAATAAAATTGTAATTATGGCTGAATTTTCTTACCTATAGCGTGAACTTATATCACAGGTTGGTTTGGAGCCCGAGGCGTGTCGGTGTGTGTGTGTGTGTGTGTGTGTGTGTGTGTGCCGAAACACGTTACATATTTATCGTGTGCGTGATCTCTGTCCGATTAGAATGTCATGTGGTTCTGAATTCCAAGTACATATTTTAAATATTTTGGGAATTGTTATAAAAATAGTATAATTTGTATAAACTAAAATTAAACAATTGGTTAATATATATTTTAGTTAGGTACGCAGTTACGCACCACCATCCATAACAGAGAACCCCAGCTTCCATAGAAATTCAGGCCCAGGTAGACAAGACTGGAAATTGGCTGTAAATTAGATCGTTGCAAAAGGTTTAATTTCTCCAATTTTCACGGCTGCCAGCAATGGCCAACTAAGGAAATTCTAGAATGAATCATCTTAATTATAGGTTATGATTATGTCATACTCGTGTCACAGTGCTATTTAATATGTATGTTACACTTACTATAAACCAAACACCTACGAGTAATCATTACAAACGTAATAAAAATGAAAGTTTCTCAAAAATACTAACACTTAAACTACGAGTTTAATGGTTAAAACTAAGTTGGCGGGTGTCTATTATACTATCTACTACTTCAATGGTTTTCACCCAAAACGAATGTCATAAAAAGGTTGTATAATAAAAGCTATTGCATATTTCAAGAGATTTTATTTGTTATCATTATAGTATATTAATATTTCGTCTAATTGTGCAGGAGGCGCTATATTTCGTTGGTACCTTGCCCAATCAAGATACCATAATATACTCATTGTAAGTATGGCCACAGCAACCTCCTGATCTTCTAAAGATCTATAGGGTACGTTATCCAGTGTTCAGGACTTATTATGAACCTTTGTCAGTCACAAAACGGCGATTAAGGAGTCCATATTCATATAGTATTGGTTTGCAAGAAATTGTAGCGAAACTGCGAAAAACATTCACCAAAACACAAGTACGAAAGCGAATACAGTAGAAAATTAAAATCACTGTGTGCGTGTCGATGAGTTTCAATAGTAAATAGGACTCCAAATACGCTGAAAATATTTGATAGTAAAAATATACAAGAACACGCGTAGAAAGATGAAAGATGACAATTAATATGAAAATTCAGTGGTGTTATTTATAAATACTATGGTTACCAAAATGACATCATCTTTGTTGTCAATCGATTAATCGATGTCAAAATATTCGAAATGTAATGTAATAAAATTAGCGTAACGATTGAATGGTAATTATAATATATGACATAGTTTTGATTTATATGGAATACGAAAATATGTAAAAAATAAATTAATATTATAATTGTAATCAATAAATAATACATAAAATATATTATTATGTTCCATCAATCGATCATTATCAATCGATTCAATCGATTATAAAATCGTATGTAATGAGGTAAATACTGTGAAAACTTTTTTGCATTATTTTGTTCATTTGGCAACAGCAGCTGAATCTAAGATTTAAATATGTTTATCTTATAAATAAGACGAATTTTTTGGTATATAGTTTACTCTTGTCTAGTCCGATGTTCTAGCTGCACAGATTACATATGGTTCGAGGCCGAAAATTGGGTTTCTCCTTTGATTAAAATCGGTTAAGTAGTTTTTAGGAGTCCATCGCGGACAAACAACGTGACACGTAATTTATATATATTAGAAGATTAGAAGATATAAGAAGATTACATCAAAAATTTACTTCAAAATAAAAGAGAAACCTGTAGGTAACAAAATCGCCATTATGTATACCGGTAATTTTTTTTAACGAAAATAACCTGAAATGGAGCTGACGATCCACGTGATGGTAAGTGGCTATCGTCGCCCTGCGCCCAGGGACATCAGCAAGCATACCATACCATAATGCGCAGCCAACCAAGAAAGAGGGAAGAAAAGGATAGAAAGAACTGCCACTCAAGATTATAATCGGACAAAAACAGTTGCAATTTGGGCAATTTAGAATTCACAGTTCCGCATAATAAATGACGAAGCACAGTGCGTTTTCCGTACAGGGGGGATGTTACGTCCGAAGGAAAAGAGGAAGTTCGGTGTTGGAAAGAAGATATGGGATATAAATCGTTTTACACTTCGCACACCCTCCAAAACCTGTAGAATACCGAAAACTAGCAATAATTACGTCTGTGCTCACGGATTTGAAGATTGCTCTCAACCAACATAAGGCTATTACAACTGTTTTTAATATTCTATCTAACCAAACGGCAGTACCAGTAGCACGCCTCTTCATGCTGATACGTAACAATTTTGGTAGCACCAGCCCAAATTTATCAGCCGTATAACCATACATAAAAGCTGTTTGCTGTGAAGAACTGGTGCACCCTTACAATGACGCCTAGCTTCCTCGCAACTGCTTTAGTTTTGGATTCATTGAATCGCCCAAAGATAAGGTTCCAGAGTGTCTCATCTCTCAACAATTGAAGGTGGCCAGTGTAGACCAAGAATAACTAAAAAGGAGGCGCCAAAATAAACGGGCTCCGTTTATATTCACGAGGTGAATAAAAAGGCTTGTGGTTTTATGACCCTGAAAGTGGGATCTGAAGTTGATTTAAAGATGAATCTCAAGTTGGAATCAAAGTTGGCATCATCCCATTCGGACACTGTCTTCCTGTTGATTTCGAGGTTCTTGCCTCAGATGTGAGTAGCATATACGTCGAGGAGATCTCTGCTCTAGGCGTGCCATGTGGCCAACCAAAATGAGGTAATGATGTCGAAAGTTGTAGATAATGTTGTTGTAATCGTGTGCAGGTGTACGCGGGCGCGGGGCTGGCGACGGGCGCGCGGCTCAAGTGGGACCCCAGCACGTACGTGGCGCTGCGCGAGGTGTTCCCGGCGGAGTACCGCGCCGCCGCCGCCGCGCTGCCCGCCGCCGCCGCCGCGCTGCTGCTGCTGGCGCACGCCGCGGTGCTCGCGCTGCGCACGCGCCGGCCCACAGCGCGCTGCGCGTTGCTCCTCACTGTGAGTAATACGATCCGTACGATGCGACCGTGCCGGTGCATCACACGAAGGTGGCTATTGGCAAACACACTCCATTTAATTCCAATACAACGGATCGTATGGTTAGATATATTTGTAAGGGGCAAAGTATCCATTGGAATTATGGACCGGCTACCCAATTTTCAGAGTAGGTACATACCTTTTAAAATATCGGCTCCATCCATTTCTGATTCCGAACCAACTTTTCAGCTTGTGGTGCAGTTCTGACCCAAATCACAAGTCAGCAATTTAATATTACGTACTAAAAATCGCGGACAGATCGAACCTCGGGTCCTGCGCGCGAGAGAACGACGGTCGGTGCTCCTTCCTGTTACTTATGAGGCGTAGTGTCAGTGATTGTAATGGGACGGTTTCAGTACGCGACCCTGATGGGGGTGATGCTGTGCGGCGAGGCGGCGCTGGCATGGTGGGTGTGGGGGCGCGCGGCGCGGTGGGCGCAGTCCCCGGCCGCCGCCGAGCTGCGGCGCGCGCTGCGGCTGCGGGAGCACCTGCTGCCGCTGCTGCATCAGCTCGCGCACTGGCACCCGCTGCCCTCCAAGATCCAGAGCCTCGTGCAGGTCAGGATTATGATTGCTTTAGTCGTTTTTTCACTTATTACTGGGGTGGGGGTGGGACCCTAGCTTTGTAAACTCCCTCGCGTACTTTATACTCTGTAGGTACTTTATTACCTATTCACGTCCGGTGTACCTATGTGGTCGCAGGAGGCGGAGTCGGACGCGCCGCGCAACGTGCAGGTGGCGCTGGCGGCGGCGGCGCTGCTGGCGCTGCTGCAGGCGCTGGCCGTGCTGCTGGCGCTGCTGTCCGCCCGGGCGCCCCGCCGCACCGCGCGCCCCGCGCCCCTCGCGCGCCCCCGCTCACGGCCCCGCCCCCACACCCTCTGGCACGACCACAGCTCCGCCACCACGCCGCTCAGGTCTCCTACATCTTATACATCGAGCTCCTAGTAGGCACATCGTGCGTCCTAGTGCATCGCGTTGAACCACCAAGTTATGCAAATTTGCAAAACCAGCGCTATGCGTCACATAATCCTTGTTACATTTAAATTTGCAATTTTTTAGTTAATTAATTAGCAATCTGCCGTTACTTCCAACATAAACAGAAATAAATACGGAAGTGTGAATCACACTATTGCGAGAAATTGTTAATCAAACTGTCAAAAACAATGTATTATAAGTAATTCGTGTTTATCTGTATCTAGTTGTTATCAGAACAGCTGCTCTGATAGCTCATGATGAATGATGTAAAAGATATATAATAATGTGTACCTCGACGGTCCCTACGGATAAAGTAATACCTACGTCAACAACCGAGGTTTAAGAGAGCGTAATTAATATTTACCTACTATTATTTATTTATTTAATCTTTACTGACCACAATTGCTTTATGCATTCTCTGCCAGCTAACCATTAGGCAAACAGAAACACATGATGAGCGTATTGTGTGTTCAAACCGTTCTAGTAATAATTCTCTGTACAATTAAAATTATGTGTTTTTTTCTATAATGTTTTACAGCTATCTTTACGAAGTTTCTAATAGCTTAGCGTCCATTGTCGGCAGCTCGGCGAGTGGCTCGGCGAGCGGCTCGGGCGCGGGCTCGGACAAGCGGCCGCCGCGGGTGGTGTACCGCAACGGGCGGCTGGTGGTGTGCGACGCCGCCACCACGCCACACTCCGCCTAGCCCCGCGCCCCCCAGCGCCCCCAGCGCCCCCCAGCACCCCCGCGCGGCTCCGGCACCGTCCGTGTCGTGTTCCAGTGTCAGTGTTTCTTGACTTGTACAGACAATATTAGGTTAAAAGTAACGTGTACTCATAGGTTTATTATTTAAATAGAATTTTAGTGTGTCGAGAAAAAAGCAACAGTTTTCAATAGGAAATTACGGCGCACGTTCAAGTTGGTCCGGTTGTTGTGACGCGCTCCGAGCTCGTAGCGTTCGGGACTGGCAGGACTGGCAGGACTGGCAGCGGGGAGACCCCTCAGTCTCCATTCTTATCACTTTAACCGGTTCCTGCCGTTTTCCTACACAACTTTTAATAGGTCTGGTCTAGACTGGTCAGACTGGTCTCCGGCTCGAAGGACCAAAATGAATGATTCTCGAAGGCTTGAAGGACCAAAATGATGTTCTATCCGGCTCGAAGGACCAAAATGATGTACGGCGTAACTCGTACAATCAGGATGTTGGTGAGTGCAGGAGCAGCGTGGCCACCGTGAGTGCCAGCGGGGGTTTCGGGAGTAAAACGCGTGACCAAGCTGACCGTAGATTTTATTGCACTAATTTTAGTTACAAGATTACATGTTTTTATTGTTGTCAGATGAGTCCTAAGTCACGTATGTACGTGTTCATGGACTCAGCGCGCCCAGCTAGACCATCACGTGTTGGAACTAGGACGCTGCGCTAAGCACAATGTACGAGACTCGTACAGAGGCACTAAAGCCCAAGAACCTGTACAGGGCCTACTTCATAATCTGTACCTACTGTAAAATCTATACTAAATGTAGACTGTGCTACGTGGCATTGGCGTGGCATGTGGCTGCATCAAATGGCTATTATTAATGGCTATTCTTATAAATGAATCGCTCCAGTCATAGAGCTGCACTCATCACCGAGGCGAGGGATAGGTACTTACAGAACTGAAAGACGTTTCATGACAATACCAGCAAGGTTTTTGTATATAATGTATAATAATAAATAAATTGTATTTTGTAATCAGTATAATAAAAAATACAAGTGCCTGACAGAATCATAGTATTAATTTATAAATGTTAATAGCCACAATGAGCAGACGGTGCGGTGGCACTTGGCATAACACTAACACACACACACACACACACACACACACACACACACACACACACACACACACACACACACACACACACACACACACACATCCAAACCCAACATCTAGTGCAACGCAAGCAAGAGTCCGGGACTCCAGTATACACTACATGGAGTCTGACAGGCCCATTCATTATGAAGTCCTGGTTAAAGGACTGCTGACTGCTGAAGTTGTACACTTAGACCCTAGTAATGCAGCGTGTAAATAAATAACTCATTGCCTGTGTACTTGCATACAATTAAATTATTTTGTCAGACCTATAAGTAATGGCTGATCACCTAAAAACTACTGGACAAGAAAACAACTGCCACGGTGCACGTAGGACACGTAGGTAGATATGAAATGAAATAAGTTTTATTCGAAGTAGGTTTGTTACAAACACTTTTCGAAAGTCACTCAACGCCATCGCTTCAACAAATCCTTACCATGAGTGGTCCCGGGAGAAGAAGCGGCAAGAAACTCCCGGGATTATTTTTTTCCTACTCACAGTTACAAACAGCACTTAATACTACTTATTGCAATATTTGATATAAAAAAAAACTCATGTCCAAGCAGTCTTGTCATTTAAATACTCATCAACTTTGTAATATGCTTTCTTCATGAGAATACCTTTTAAATGAGTTTTAAATTTACAGTATGGCATTTCTGTTAATTCTAACGGGATTTTATTATAGATTTTCACACATCTACCCATGAACGAGCCACTAGTTTTTCTGAGTCTAAAACTAGGCACAATCAGTCTAGCCTTATTTCTTGTGTTAATATTGTGATAGCACACTCACCTTGATTTGGTTGGTATGAGTCCTTGTGAACGGTGAAGATAATGTTTGGATGAAGATGAGCCGTGGACGGTGGTACCTAATTTATTTATTAATTTTTTACCCATTTTACTATGTAGGAATTGGAAGGGTTCACCCTATAGATGAGAATTTTGAGTATATTTCTCAGAAAATATGATTAAATCACCAAAACATTGAATTACTTAATTTAAGCAGCACGTACCTACTCGATGCAAGGTTATAATGGCGGACTTTTAATTTCTTTTGTAGTTTTTTAATCCAATCAGTAATCGAGCGCTCACACTCGAGTGACCAACCGCAGCACAGTATAACTGCGGCGCGGGGAACTATTATTGCTCATTAACGAATTAAGGACGAGTTAAAGGTAGCAACATTAGCAACTCTGAACGAGCGAGTCGAGCGAGCTCTGCACTCAGTCGTTTTCTTGCCATTTAAATTTACAAAAAACTAAATTAATAATTGAAGCACTACTCCACCAGACCCTTTTCCGAGTGGAAGGGACCTGTCACGTGGGACTCCACAAACGTCCCAGGTAATTAAATGTAGAGGGAGGGGAGGGATAATTGTAAAAATGAAGCCAGTTACAAAAATATCACTTTATTGCTTTATAATCGTTATTAAATCTACTTAATTGTATGGGGGCGCCGGCCCTTATTGTCTCGCCGCAGGGCGCAGTGGCCAGCGCCCCCCACCCCCCACCCCCCACCCCGCACCCCGCGCGCCGCAGCGCCCGCTACACGTGCATATTTGCAGTAGACATAATCCTTTATAATAGAAATTTTGTATTAAACATCAAATTTATTTTATCCGAGATCATTCTCTATTCAACTTATGTCTAAATGAACTCGCTAAGGTTAAGTTACATAATATGATAGGTGAATCACGTGCGCTGCGCCCGGGCGGCCGCGGGGTCTCTTAAAGCTATTTGGCACCAACAGCTGACAACCGCACGAGGTGAAACTACCTTACGAAACAATATGGCAGCTCCAACGGACCGCAGCGTACTAGCGGCCCCAACCGACCCACTGGGATCGTCCTACAATCAGGGGATACTAAACAATTCGCTTCACTCGTGTCATTTAAATGGCGAAACACAGGAATGTGACGCCGCATACAGTCAATGCGGTCAATGGTCTACACGTCCTTGCAACGGGAATAGCACCAAACTTGTCTTAAAATATATCTAGAAGGCAACGAGTAGGTCGGGACTCGAAATCTAAAAAATTCAATAAAAAAAATATCACCTTCCGCGGCCGCGACGCCTCGGCCGCCTGATATGGTTATCTTAGCCTACGGAACTTATCGATACGTTTAAGGTCAATTTAACATCCTATCTAACAGTATGGCAGTCTGATCGGCAGCAATGAACACTCGCCGACACACTTCGCTAGTAACTGCAAAAACTTACTATAATAATAATATATTTTACCTACTAATTTATTAATCATCTTAAGAAGTAGTACCTTTAGTCAATGGAATGTTCTCATTCGAGTAAACAAATTCGTATAAAATTGGATGTCCTAACGACGGCAGTGTATCGGACGAGCACCGCCCGGCGCCCCCCGCCCCTCGCCCCTCGCCCCTCGCCCCTCGCCCCTCGCCCCTCGCCCCTCGCCCCTCGCCCCTCGCCCCTCGCCCTCACGCGCCGGCGCCGGGCTACGACACTCGAACTTGTGCGATTCAAACTTGTTAACATTAATTATCTATGTCATTAAAGCTACACAAGTTTTGTTTATGCACCTTAGGGCAAGATTTTCGTTCGGATGTGTACTAACAATAAGTTTAGGTCGGAACCGACGTCGGGAACTCTGCTAGTGCTTCACCGGAGCGCCATCAACATCAGTCTAGCGCGGCGGCCCCGGCGCGACCCGCATGACAGCGCGGCAACATTGAATACGTCCAACGCTATCGAAACGCTATCGATCAACAATATACACGTCCGCAGCATTGTCTTTAGGTATTACAGCGACCTCGTTGTCGTAGGTCTGTCGGCCGCGCGGCCGGGCCGGGTGCGAGGGGTGCTTCAGCCGCGAGTCCGAGCGCAAGTTCGCCGGTGACTTAGAGGTCGGCCCGCAGAATGAGCAGCGCGGCGGGCGCGGCGGGCGCGGAGGGCGGGGGCGCCAGGCGCGTGGCGCGGAACTGCGCCTGCACCGCCTCCCAGCGCGCCTCGCGCGTGCCGCCCGCGCCCGCCGCTACCCCCGCACCCCTCGCACCCCCCTCCACGCCGCGCGCCCCCCGCCGCCGCCCGCGCCGCCGCCCCCCGCGCACCCGCGGCCCGCTGCGAGTTGTCGACGATGACGCCGACGTCTCCTCCTGTAACAATTTACGTCACTTTAAATATCAAAAGAATTTTATTAATTCAAGAACATAATATTGACAATAATTCAAAGTAGAATAGAGTACCCAGGCCAGGAGCATATAGTACAGTAAATAGAGGACAGCTAGGATCTAGGCCAATTTTTTCTGTCAGCTACTTACTGCTGTAAATTCAAACATTAATTAATACTTCTTGATAATAATAATTCTTGATTCTACCGCTGCAGCGCTGCCGTGGCGTTATTATTTCAATTTATTCCAATCCTTCGCTATACGCATAATAAATGATGAAGCGAAGCGCGTCGTCCGCACAGCGGGGATTTTAACTACAAAGGGATGAATACCCACCGTGCGTCAGGACGTTCGATGGTGGAAAGGGGATGGCAAATCAAATCATGTAATTCCTGCGCACACTCTCCAAAATGTATCCTGTAGAATACCGAGAGGCTGGCAACTCTGCGCCTGTGCTTTAGGCTCTGAAAATTAGTCTCAACCAATTTAGGGTCACGAGTACGCCTCTTAGCACGCCTCTTCATTGAATCCAATAGTCCAGTGACAGCAGTACTCCACACAAGAGCGAACCTGTGCTTTATACAAGGTTATAAAAGCTGTTGTGGTGTGATACTTCACCGCCGCACCTTTGCTAGGATTCCAAGCTTCCTAGCAGCTACTTTAGCTTTGGATTCAATGAACCGCCCAAAGTTAAGGTTCGAGGATATCTCAATGCCCAATAACTGAAGACGGTCGGTGTATTCCAGGGATACATTCCGAAGAGTAGGAGTCAAGATGAACGGACTCCTTTTAACGATTTATTTTTGTGACGTTGAATCCCACAAGATTGGTATCGCCCCATTCGCAGACCGCCTGGAGTGTAAGATTCATACGCTCCATCATAGCCTCTCTTTCTGAGTGTATATGGTCTTTACTGACTCGACCTTTTGGCAGGTATCTCTCCACAACAGTGCTGTCATCCGCATACCCAAAGATACCGGGCATGAGCAGATCGTTGATGTGCAGCAGAAACAGTGTTGCGAAGAGAACAGACCCCTGAGGAACTCCGGCATTAGTTGTCATTGATTGCGACGAGCAACCTCCGACAACAACTCGGAATGAACGGTCACTCAGGAAGTCTTTGATCCAGCCGATCAGGCCAGGGGATAGACCATACGCAGGAAGCTTGCTCATAAGGCTAGTGTGCCAAACCCTGTCAAAAGCCTTCAAGATGTCAAGGGAAACGGCAAGCGCTTCCCCATTTTTCTCGAGGACTTCACCCTTGATGTGAGTGGCATACGGTAGAAGATCTCCTGTCGACCGGTTTCGGCGGAACCCGTACTCTGTCGGTCGCTGAGGAGATCGTTCTGTTCTAGGTAAGCCATAAGCCGTGTGTTCAATATACGCTCCATAATCTTACAGAGTATGGAGGTTATTGAGATAGGCCGATAATTGGTGGGATCAGCACGACTACCTTTTTTAGGCACAGGCTGCACGTTGGCAAGCTTCCACGATCTAGGAACTATCCCAGCCTCGATAGAGTGGCGGAACAAGCGTGTCAACACAGAAGACAACACGGGTGCACATGTCTTTAGTACGACCGCTGGAATACCATCTGATCTGGTAGACTTCGCAGGGTCTTAAGCAGTCCTGGATTTGTCAATAGGCCGTATAGGCCGCGGCCTAGGGGCGGCAGCGTCCTATGGGCGGCAATTTCAGAAGATGATATATTATTATGATTTTGCTATTAAAACGTGTCGCAAAAAATTATAATTCTTGTTTTTTACGCACTTTGTCAGTGACTAATTTAGTGCCTTCCTTACTATGAATGGAAAATTATTATTTGAGAAAGGTACATGGGGCGGCGGAAATAAATTGGCCTACACTCATAAAAAATATAAATCCGGCACTGATCTTAAGTACGTTTGTTGTACGGCGTAACTCGTACATCCGGATGTTTGTGAGTGCAGGGGCAGCGTGGCCACGGTGAGTGTGCCAGCAGGGGTTTCGGGAGTAAAACGCGTGACCAAGCTGACCGTAGATGTTTATTGCACTGATTTTAGTTAGGAGATTACATGTTTTTATTGGTGTCAGATGCGTCCTAAGTCACGCATATACGTGTTCACAGACTCAGCGCGCCCAGCTAAGCCATCACGTGCTTGGAACTAGGACGCTGTGCTAAGCACAATGTACGAGACTCGTACAACGTTTTTATTGTAAATGCGGACCTCTGAGATAGTGGTACCTCAATTAGGTATCTGTGGTCGGTGATTGTTACCAGTGTCTAGACGTGAGTTCTCAGCAAACAGAGATGCGAAAAGTTTCGCTTTCTCTTCAGCTATATGAGCCAGAGAGCCATCCGGTTTCACCAGCGGAGGTAGTGTGTGACGACAGAAGACCCTTTCGACCAAAAAGCTCTACTGCCAGATAGCTGCCGAAAGACTTTTGCGTCGATATGTTTAATGCGGTCGATATTCACTTTCTGTAATGCCTTTTTGTAAGACTTGGCGTCAAGGTTAAAGGCTCTCTTCTTAGATCTAATATCCGAAGCTTTGTGGCTTCGAGCATCAACCCAGGCAAGATACGCCGAATGATTGCGCTTCTCTACCTGAGCCCATTCGGCGTCGAACCATGGACGAGCTTTGCTACCAATGGGAAGGTCGGAGAAAGGAATGAAATACTCCATCCCTTGACGAACCATATCGGTTATAGAATCTGCGCAGCTCGATGGATGTTCAGAAGAAAAGCAGTATGACAGGACTGACCTGCTAGAAAATCTTGTCGAGGATGGTGTACATGCGCAGATTGGCCTTCTTGCGCCAGCCGGGCGGCACCGGCGACACCGGTGGCTCGCGCTCGCTGTCGCTGTCGTCGCACTCGCCGCACTCGCGCGCCTTGCTCGCCTTGCCCGCCGCGCCGTACGCCCCCGCCCCCGCCGCCCCCCTCGCCCCCGCTGCCCGCTCGCCCGCCGCGCGCCGCGCCAGCCGGCGAGCCATCACGAACGCCGCTATCTGTAATAATGACGTCATCGAATTTCATCTAAGTTATTCATTTTGACCCCACTCTTTCATTTACAGCGCACAGACGTGTCTGAAAAAAATTTAGTCACCCCCAAGACTAGACTGACGAGTCCCCTTTCTATGCATTACTGATTAAGACGTGTTTTTAGTTTTGTTATAACCCCCCTAGAAAAAAGAGGGGTCTTATAAGTTTAACGTGTCAGTGTATCTGTGATTCTGTGTGTCTGTCTGTGGTATCATAGTTCCCAAACGGATGAACCGATTTTGATCTAGTTTTGGAACGAAGTTCCTTATCGCGCGTTGTGAAAGGGGGCTAGACGGAAAATTTCGACACTTTTTGATTTTAGGGCTCCCACACAAAACCGCGAATTCGCATCGCATCGCAAATATCTGCGAATTCGCACGAACGCACCGCAAGAATTTCCGATCTGCTTCGCATCGCACATTCCTGCGATATTACGTCATCCTTGGTGACGCTATTTTAGTCCGCTCTGAGACAGCTTTAGAGAAAGACGCGCGGCGCCTTTCAAAAGCTCTTCAAATGAAGATATGCTCATTCTAAAATAATCAAAAAATTTATCTTCTTCAGTTCTCAACGCATAGTACTTTTGAGTAAAATAGTTCCCATCAAAGTTCATAATCGTAATAAATGGATGAACCCAGAATCTTCTTTTTCTTTTATATCTATTTAACAATAACAGCAGTACAATAATCTTTTTGCGATCCATCTTACGCTTCCTAAAAACACGTCCAGTACGGCTTACTACACTTGAAGGAATGGTCGCCCTACCAAACGGTTTGCCGCACTAAATCGTATCGCAGAAATTCGCATCGCAACTTCCTGCGATGCGAATTCGCATCGCATCGCATCGCAGTTTTGTGTGGGAGCCCTTACGACGACACTTTTTTTGAAGTGATTCATTGAGATTTACAGAGATGGCGCTGTACAAACTGCGTAACTATATAAGGTAAATGAAACTAAGTATCCAGAACGAATTCAAAAAATTTAATAGTTTCCTTGAACTTACGTATGTTACAAGTATAAGTTGATAGCGTGATTCAGAATTAATTTACTAACGCCATCTATCCGCAACTAACCAAACTAAATATCTTAAGTCTGAACAGGCGCTGTACAACAATGCAATACTTAAATCGAAAGGGACATCGTTCCATCCGGGTGTCCCTTAATAATAATAATAATTTCTTTATTTTTTAAACATATGTAGGTACATGACATTTATGAATCCTCTGGTCCTTGAGGTAGTCGTAACTGTGTTTCAAGGACCAGTGTCTTCTCCCATTTATGGCATCTATCGTTTAATCCAAAACATAATACAAAATGCATAATACTAAGTGTAAATAAAAAACAAAGATAAAGGGGCGTGTGTGTGTGTTTGTGTGTGTGTGTGTGTGTGTGAGTGTGTGTCTATGTATGATTACATACTGTTTAATATATTCTCCACATCATCATAATCTAGATTGCTAAGCCAGGTAAGTATGGTATCTTTTAATTTTTTATTACAATACGTTTTTATTTTACTGTTTTTGTTTATTTTAATGAGCTTATTGTAAAGTAGAGGGGCAACTACATCAAAGTGTTTCCGAGCTAATTTGCAGTGCGCGCGTGGAACTGGGCAGCGATCTACACGTTTGCTTGATGTCGGAAGATTGACCCTTGACACCTCTCATGTTTTTTTTTTGTCACAAAGGTGTAAATAAAACTCTCGGGGTTTTTTAATTTTAATTTAAGATTATTAACTATAATTTTATTATAATGGAGTACATCGAAAGCAAAATAGAGTGTGCAGCATACAATCGCAGAAACGATCCATGAATTGTAAGTTCTGCATTCTGCTACTACATACAAGATGGCGCTAGTAGTGTCATCATCGTAAACATTGTAATGTTCCTTTTTTTATTATTTGTTACTGACGACAAACCTCTAGTTTTACATACTGTTGCCAATGCAAATTTTTTGACGCCCGTGTATATTAGATAAAAAGCCGTGTTTATATGGAAAAAGGTCAACTGTGAGCCGTGTCCATGTCCAATGCTGCCAATATATTTACTATCGGTTCAGTGTAGTGTAGTGTAGTGTAGTGTAGTGTAGTGTAGTGTAGTGTAGTGTAGTGTAGTGTAGTGTAGTGTAGTGTAGTGTAGTGTAGTGTAGGGAGACAGACCTGCAGCAGCATGCCGAGCAGCCCGAACACGATGATGACGATGACGTTGTTGGGCGCCTCCCGCTCCACCTCCTGCCGACACACAACCACACCTCAGTCATCATCGTGACGAAACCTGCACACCGGACAGTTTTCCATAATGTTCTCAAAGGTGTGTGAAGTCTACCAATCCGCACTTGACCAGCGTGGTAGACTATGGCCTGTACCCCTCACATTGTGAGCGGAGACCCCGAGCCCAACAGTGGGACAAGTATGGGTTGTTGCTTTACTTTGCTTTTTTTATTTATTTGTGAATTTTTTAAGTAATTTATCTCAAACGCTGGAAAGAGGCGCCACTATCAAGTTTCTGCCGGTTTGAAAAAATCATAGATTCGGGGCTGCTCTGTTTAAGAAACCCGCGACACTAGGAAGGCTTCGCGAATCGATTCCGTTACGATACGATGAGGAAGGGGACAATCGATTTGACACGATAATGTAATCCGAACTCATGCAAATGAATAAGTATACCGCTATGAACTCTCGGATGTGAACAAATCGAATGACATAATTTTGTTCTCACTTTGTAGGTATTTCCGTGAAAATAGTGGGATACACACATAATTATATCATAATGTTAACTACTAAATATTTGTCAACTCGACGTAATAGATGTCGCTGCTTCATGTTAGTTCTGTAATCTAGTTCAGAGAGTTCGCTTGTTACGTGGTGTGACATGAGCCCCAAGGTTAATTCGTGAGATGTGGGGATCAATAAGTCCCCCTGGTGAAGTGGTACAGTCCACGTAGCCCACCTCGATCATGTCGTAGAGCGGGCGCGCGACGTCCCGGTAGCGGTCGACGGCGAGCAGCGCGGGCTTGAGGTCGTGCAGCAGGTCGGCGCCGCGCCGCGCCAGCTCGGCCTCGGGGGCGGAGCGCCACCACGCCGCCAGCGAGCTCGCCATCCACGCGCCGTACGCCACCTCGCTCGCCGCCAGGCACACCACGCCCGCGCAGTACTGACCCAACACAACACACGTCACGTCATCACTCATCATAAAATTAATATAGACATCAGTAACAACCAGTTGCACCAGAGTGCAGAGGGTGTAATCGATGCAAAGCCGACCATGAAGGAAAACTCTTTTGAATTATTTTTTAAGAACCCCATGACGTGACATAGCGCTCTATTAAAACCTCAGGAGGAAACGTACGTATACAGAGTGAATTTTTGAAGTGGGCGTGGATGGCCAAATCCGAAACTACGAGTATAATATTAGCGAAATAGATTAGCTTTAGAAAATATTGTGAACGGAATCAATAACAGTGTATTCTTGGATGCAGTGGATGCAGTATAATACTTGAGACATCGAATCCAGTTTGTACTGAAAATAATGGCCATTGTAGGAGTTGCTAGTTAAAGGCGGATAGTTTAGTTAAAACCACTTTATTGCTATAATTAATTCCTATATATAATTTGCTAGCTAGAGTACACGCGACGCGGGCGACGATTGCTTATGTACTAAGTTAATTGCTGTAATTTCCCCCGCGCGGTACTAAAAATGCTGACTATACAATAATATTAAACAATGTACGGTGTTAGCCCGTACATGCTCCCGGGGGAGATAAAATATCTAAATTAAGATGAAGATAAATTGAAAAGTTAAGATTAAGCTAGTAATCCATTACAATGAATATATGACAAAAATATAACTAAACAAAGACAATATAAAATGATACGCTAAAAACTCATAAATTTCAGTCACTAAAACACTGGTTTACGTGGATCAGGCTCGGTGCCTTGATCTCGTTTACGAGCACTTTCACTTATTTCACTGTACACCACACACTGATTACACTTTACATTCTCACTGCTGGTGCTGCGGCCGTGCTCCTCGTTGACCGTCGGCGTCTCGACGACCGTCGCTCGGCTCGGCTGCCCCGGTGCGCTAGCGACACGCCAGCGGCGCCTCACTCTTTTGCACCCCAGTATCGCTCCTGCGATGCTCACACCCGCAAGGAGTAGATAAATTGCAACGTACTGATGGACGTCATGGACAGACACCTGTACGTCTGCTAGCTCGGCTTGCTAACTAATTTTGGCTAAGTTAACTCTTCTGCTTTCAGCATCGGTGTCAGTCATATCAAGCAACGAAATAGATAAATTGAATAGATGATTAATTGGCGGTACATCCGTGACGATTACCTCTGGCTTCAGATGTAAAGTATCGGGTTGTCGGAGCTTGTGTGAATAAATGATAGTGTCGTCCGTCTTTATCATGCACTCGCCCGATGTAGCTATGCCCGCACGCGTTAGGCGATAAGAGGTAACCTGATCCACTCCACAATGAGCTCGCACGGTGCACTGGTTGCAGCAAAAGTACAGGTAGGTATTTAATTGATGTAAGCTGACCCACCTGTTGTTACACGTAGTCGCAGTTAATCGACACGTCCTTGTCTTGTCAGCGGTCTCGCATAGGTCGTCGTCTCCTCTCAGCTGATGGATAGGTGACTGTAGGTAACATAGGTAAGTATCTAATTCGTAAGTTAAACACTCGCTTACTTGCCTGTCAGTTATGGTAATGTAGGTATCTTTTCGTAAATTAATCGCTACATATTTAGATTTAGGTGTCAAAGTTAACATTAAATTATTTTTAGCTTCTGTAGGTACAGGTATAAGTTGATATAGCTCGTAGTTGTCTCTGTTTATCAGGGGGATTCGTATTTCGAATAGTAGGTAATCTTTTAACATTCTTGTTTTAACTTTAAGTAAAGAATATATGTTACGTAGATCTCTATGGACATTCTGTACAGGTAAACTGAGGTCGGACGGTAGCTGTGAGGAAATTATACTGAGTTCATGTAGCAGTTGTTCGGGAGTAATGAGATGAAAATTGAATTTCCCGTGGTAGATGTCAGTTATCTGGTTCAATAGCATACCCTGGATCTCCCTCAAATTATTTAACATATTACTGGCTGCTAGAGCCCCAAGAGACAGATCGTTTGCAATGTTATTTTGGTTAATCTGATTCGCTAGCTTGGTAAGTGATTCGCTGAGAGTATATAGGTTTTGATGTATCGCTTCATGCTGCTTGGTCATAGTATCTTCGGCACGTTTAAGAAGATTATATTCTGCTTCCACGATCGAAGTTTGATTTTTCCACAGTCCCGTTAGATATTTTTGATTAGTACGAATTTGAGTTATGTCTCGCTGATACTGTTCGGCAAACCGTTCATCTAATACCCCAAAGAGATAATTAGATACATAGCCGACTCCATTGATTAATCCGCGACGCCGTCTAGGCTGCGAGCTACTATGCTGTGTAAGTAACATTTGATTGTAGTATTGCAGTTCTGAATAGCCATGACGTAGTTGTGTCAACAGAACATCGCAATGAGATGTATAATTCGATAATACGCAGGTCCGGTTCAAATGTTTTATATATTTATGTAATGCAAAGTTTCCTTGCCAGAACGGTTCCAACTCATAGTAAACTACTAGCTTCCACTCGTCTTGAACAAACTGTAGGTTAGAGATTTTATCAAAATATAGGCTTTGATTACGATTTAGTTGATTCACGTGTAATTGGGCTTGTGTAGATGTAAAAATATTCATAAATAAAATGATATATAACAATGTTGTTATAATGCTAGTAGGTTTCGTTATCTTTACACTCGTTACAGCTGCAGAGGCTGTAGCGTTGGTTTCCTCCGCGGTTTGTTGTTGCACAGGTAGCACAGATAGCTTTAGGACCGGTCTTTTCATGTAGCCATTTTTTGTTTTCAGAGTCACGACTCGTACGATGCCATCAGTTCCGGGATGTAATTCTACGACTCTTCCCATTGACCATTTTCCAGGTGGTAGGAGGTCCTCATGGATGCAAACGATATCACCAATCTTTATGTTCTGTTGCCGCTTAAGCCACTTGCTTTTCACCGTTAGCTGGGTTAAATACTCTCTTTTCCATCTCTTCCAGGTATCATCTAACAGTTTTCTTACCAATTGCCATCTAGTTCTCGCATCCTTATCCGTTTCAATTACAGTTAGATCGGCTCGGCAGGTAAGAAAGTGAGCTGGTGTCAATACCTCGAGGTCTTCGGGATCTTCTGTCAGCGCACAAAGCGGTCTCGAGTTGAGGCACGCTTCAACTTGGGCTAGGAGAGTCGAGTACTCTTCAAAGGTTAGCTTTTGATCACCGATCACCGGTTTTAAATGACTCTTGATGCTACGAATTCCTCTTTCTTGCAATCCTGATGCGCTTGGCCACCGTGGAGCTTGGAAATGCCACTCGATGTTCATCTCTGTAACTTCCTTTAAGAAATCTTTATCAATAATTTGTTGTAGCTCGAAGTACTCCTCTTGTAGGCTCCGATTACCCTTGATAAAGTTGGTGCCATTATCGCTGTAAACATGGTGTGGCGCACCACGTCTGGCAGCCATCCTCCTCAAGGCCGATAAAAAGGCTGCGCTTGTCAAGTCCGAAACCAGCTCAATGTGTACGGCCTTGGTTACCATACACACGAATAACACAATATACCCTTTGGTAGTTTTAATCCCTCTACCACTATTTGCCTTCACGTCTACGAATCCCGTTAAATCCACCCCCGTATGATAGAAGGGTGGGGCTTGTGTAGTTCTTGATTCTGGAAGGTTTCCCATTAGTTGGTATTGATGCTGAGGTTTATGCTTTCTACAAATAACACACATTCTAATTTGCTTTTTAACCGCTCTGTTTCCTCCCAGAATCCACCACTTCTGTCTTATCCACGTAGCGGTAAGCCGGGCACCCCCGTGAAAGGTTTGTTTATGTGCTTCGTCAATGATTAGGGTTGTCAAGCGGCTGGTATGAGGTAATATAGCTGGGTGTTTAGTTTCAGGATTTAAATTAGATTTTTCTAATCTCCCGCCGACACGCAAAATACCGTCTCGATCGATAAATGGATTTAGATTTAATAGTTTGCTGTTTGATTTTAAAGTATTATTTTTCTTCAAACAATTAATGTCTTCGCTAAACTCGCTAGCTTGCACATGTTTAGTAATAATTAATTTCGTTTTGTGTAATTCTTGCAACGTAAGATATGTTGGCAGCTGTTTACGTTTCAAGTTCATCGCCCGTAGTATCCATGCAACAATGGAAATTATTTTTGTTATTGAACTATGTCTAAGTAAGAGCTCGTTAATTATTGTGGGTTCCGTAGAATCAGTTTGAATGACGTTTGATAGCTTTGCTCGTGTTTCTATATCGGTTGTATATATTTCTTGCTCTTCTTTTTGCTTAAATGACGTCAGCCAAGCTGGTCCTTCCCACCACAAGGTATTTTCGCGTAACTGTGTAGCTAGCTGACCCCGACTGGCACAGTCTGCGGGGTTTTCAGACGACTTTACATAACTCCAACAACGACTAGGCATTACTGAAGTGATAAGCTTAACTCGATTGCTTATGAAAGGCTTCCACCTTCCTGGATCGCCCTGCAACCAACCTAGGACTACTTTAGAGTCACACCATCCGAAAACTTCAATTTTATAGCTTGATAAAGTTTGTAAAATTTTGGTCATTACTTTGGACAGTAACTGAGCTCCGCTAAGTTCTAACCTCGGTAATGTGATATCTTTTGTTAGCGGTACGAGTTTAGTTTTAGCGGCTACTAAACCAATCGATGTTTTATCTTTGTTTTGAATCCGTGCGTAAATTACGCATGCATAGGCCCTTAATGATGAGTCACAGAACCCATGTAACTGAATGGTGTCACCATTACAGCTTCCAATCCATCTAGGTATCTTACAGTTCTCGATGTTGTCTATATCCCGTCTTAGTTGTAACCAATTTGAAAAAATATCGTCCGGTACCGGGTCGTTCCACTCAAGTCCAGCTTTCCAAACTTCTTGAAACAATAATTTTAAATTCATGACGACCGGAGCTAGCCACCCCAGAGGATCAAATAGTTTTGAAATTTCGCTTAGTAAAATTCGTTTTGTCGGTTTTGAAGTTAGATCATTGCTTAGTTGGTGTTTAAAAGTAAATGTATCCTCCTTTACGTTCCAGGTCAGGCCCAAGGTTTTTGTATCATCTGATTTAAATATAAACTGGTTATTGCTACGCCTACTATCTTCTTTTAAGCTTTCAAGTAATCCGGTACAATTTGAAGCCCATTTCCGCAAGGTACATCCACCCGATTTTACTAATTTGTTAAGATTATTTATTAATTGTTGACCTTCCTCAATTGAGTGAGCCCCTGTTAAGAGATCATCCATAAAAAAGTCTTCTTTTAGAACCTTACACGCTTCTGGATATTTTTCTCGCTCGTCTTCAGCTAGCTGTTTCAACGTCATCATTGCTAAAAATGGTGCGGCCTTTAACCCGTACGTTACAGTCCTCAACTGATACGATTTAAGGTGCTCGTTAATTGAATCCCGCCAAATTATTTTTTGAAAAATCTGATCCGCTTTATTTACTATAATTTGGCGATACATTTTCTCAATATCAGCTGTCACTACATACCGGTACTGTCGCCATTTTATAATCAAAGACTGAAGATCCTTTTGTAGATTCGGTCCGCGAAGCATGACGTCATTAAGGCTTACCCCCGTAGATGTCTTAGCGGACGCGTTGAATACGACTCGGAATTTATTGATGTTGTTTTCCCCAGCTTGCTGTACACAGTGATGTGGTAGATAGCAACCCTGCGTGACCAATGCCTCATCATCACACTGTGTCATATGATCCAAGTCCTTGTATTCCGCTATGAAGTCCCTATATTGGCTCGCTAGCTGTGGCTGTCGTATTAGCTTTTTCTCAAGGTTGAGGAATTGCGCTATCGCTATGTTTTTTGACAACCCTAGAGTGTGTAACTCATTCTTTTTCATCGGTAATCTGACTACGTACCTACCGTCGCTTTGGCGTTCCGTAGTCGCTTTATAAAATTCCACACACTCCTGGTCCTCGCTAGATAAATTTGAGCTATCCTCAATATCCTCTAATTCCCAAAATTTCTTAATATCATCTATGTTATTTAAGACTACGTTACAATGTAAAGTTTTCATCATAGTCCCGCATAAAATCCATCCCAGATGTGTTTGTTGTATAATAGGTAATGAACTATCCTCGCTTTTGATGATATTACCTAACATAATGGTAGAATAAATATCCGCCCCAAATAATAAATCAACGCGACGACTGACGTTAAATTCTGGATCCGCTAGCTGGACACCGTTTATATGTGACCACGATGGCTTATTAAAAGATTGAGTGGGAAGATTTTTGATTAAGTTATTCATTATAAGTACGTCTGCATTAAATGAAAATTCGCTGTACATAGACGAACATTCGATATTTATCATCCCTTTACTGTTGCTTTGCTTCTGTCCTATACCAAAAACTACCCCACTGCAACCCCTACGCTTTATTCCTAACATCTGAGCTGCGTTTTCGGTTATCAATGACACTTGCGACCCCTGATCTATCAAAGCGCGCATTATCTGTTTCGAACCGTTTGCTGCTGTAACATGCACTAAGGCTGTTGCTAGAAGAACCTGAGATTCATCCCCTTGTGTCACATGGGTTGTATTAGACACGTGTTTCGATGTTTCAAGTGAAGTTGATGGCGTGGCTTGTAGGCATGCGTCATGCAATAAAGTGTGATGTTTGCACTTACAATTGCGACACCTTTTAGTAGAAATACATTCCTTTCCGTTATGATCAAATAAGCAATTTTTACAAATATTCATTTGGTTCACCGTTTTAAGTTTTAAGTTATGCGGCATGTTAATAAAATTTTTGCATTGATACAATAAATGATCCGGTTGCTTACAAAGAAGACACTTGAAACCATATCCGTTAGCAGTCGGTTTCCAAGCGGGTTTCGTATTATTGTATGATGCGAAATGTTTCTGTGCAATATTATTTGACGTAAAGTTATTTGATTTTAAGTTATTGTAGTTAGGTTTAGGTATGCTAGTTTTATGTGTAGATTGCTCTTGTTTTCTACGAGACGCTTCTAGGGTTGTAAATTTAAATTCCAGGAATGACATGAAATCTTGAAGGTTAGGAAGTTCCCTCGGATTTTTTATAGATTCGATGTAGTCCGCAAAGGTGTTCGAGTCTAACTTTTGTGATAAAAGATAAACCAAAATAGGATCCCACGTGCTAGTATCGACACCGAGGTTCTTGACAGCGTTTAGGTTTTCTACGATAGAGTCATGAAGCTTTTTAATATGTATTACCGACGGTTGTTGAGCGTTAGGTATATTCAACAATAAATTCATATGCGATGTAAATATTTGTTTTTTGTTATTGTAACGATTATTTAAGATATCCCAGCACACAGAGTAGTTATCGGAACTAACCGGCATATGACGAATCAGTGACTCCGCCTCACCTTTCAGCTTGCTCTTTAGAAACTGCATCTTTTGTGCATTCGATAAAGATGGATTGTTGTGTACCGCTTCAAAAAATAAATCTTTAAAAGAGGTCCATTGATTGTAACTACCTGTGAACGTAGGTATGTCCATGACTGGTGTAGATTTTTCTCTATGAGATACTGCCCACATTTTACGATTAATATTCTTCTTTAGGTTAAAGTAAGTTTCCTCGTGCATGCTAAATACTCCCTGATAAGTAGACTCCTCTCCATCCATCTCGGCTTCAATTTCCCAATGGAGGCTGTCTATCGCAGACCAACGTGATTCTAAATTTCTCAAAGTATCCTCAAACTCCCATTTTTCGTTAATATTGTCTACCTCAATGTTAGCTACCGTCCTAGAGAAAGCCCTGAAGTTTACATACTGCCTACGTAACATATCATCACCTCTACTAGATACTCCCCTAGATACCTGTTGCTGATGCTGTGTTGAGCCTCCCGCTGACTCTTGGACATCTAACCGAGGCTGGCTAGCGGCTGCTGGTTGATCACGACCCTGCTCCTTCTCTGCTTGCTTTAGTGTCCCAGGCTGCAAGGTTACCTGCTCAGCTGAGTCTTTAGCCACCCGAGACAATAGCTCTGCTCGCTGCTTCATAATCGTCTCTTTCAACGACCTATACGACGACATCGTGCTTGTATAATCTCCGTTAATATGATAAGATTCCTCACGGATATCGTACCTTGATAATTGTAGATGGTTGCTCTCGAACTGACTCCAGTAAGTCTCTAAGGTTTCCAACCTACGATTAAAGTAATCAACGTTCGCTTTTCTCTCCGCTCCATCTTTCATAAAATTAATGCCTAATTTACGTATAGCATCAATCAAATCTTCTTGCTTTTCTAATAAAGATTCCATTGCCAGGAATTGCTAGTTAGTTGGTTGCTTGATTAATACGCGTATCAGAAAAGATACAGAGTAATTGGAAAGATCTTACTTGGATTCCGACGCTGCTTGCCTTTGCGCAATCCAATGTAATCCGAAGCTTGGCACTGTGATCCAAAATTGCTAGTTCACTCCGCACACACGAAATTTGGTCCCGTCTGTACGGAGACTCGAAGGACCATGTAGGAGTTGCTAGTTAAAGGCGGATATTTTATTTAACCCACTTTATTGCTATAATTAATTACTATATATAATTTGCTAGCTAGAGTACACGCGACGCGGGCGACGATTGCTTATGTACTAAGTTAATTGCTGTAATTTCCCCCGCGCGGTACTAAAAATGCTGACTATACAATAATATTAAACAATGTACGGTGTTAGCCCGTACAGCCATCATTTTGAACATAAGTAGAAAACGTATTTTGTTTAAAATGAGGTGTTTCCTTAAGTTTGTCGTTTGTCATTACTTCGCAGAAATTGATCCTTGTTAGCGACACTATCGAATGGTGTAGGTAATAATACAGGGAACTTTTTTTTCAAAAGTGGACGGGTTCGATTCCTGGCCAGGATTATTGATTTTTCAAAATTCTAATTGCAGTTTTAGTTCGTATCAAAATCAACTTTTTAGTTAGTATCAAAGTCTCCTTTGAGCATTTTTCGCTAATCCTCATAGTTTCGGATTTGGCTAACCACGCCCACTAGAAAATTAATCCTGTATGAGTTACCAAATACATAATAGGTACTATTGTATTAGAAATTTTATTACGAGACAGTTTAGATTTAACTAACCTAAACACAAATATTTGAGACAGTAACCTGTCAGACAAGTCTTACATCTCCTCTGGTATGGGGTAATGTACTGTCTGATCACTGAGCACTCTCAACAAAAAACCTTATGCAAAAACCACGAGCATTATAACTCTCGCGAGATATTCAAATACAAAGACACGATTCCGGATATAGAAGTGTTTGACGTCTCAAATGGAATATCCCAACGCGGCAACAGCAGACCGCGGCGAATGTCGAGTAGCGAGTAGCACTAGACGACAGCGTTGAGTCACCGCAACACTAAGTGGAGATAATGACCGTGATTACTTTCTGTGAACCGTCTCCGGAGTCCGGGGCATCGGACTCGACCAAGTCGAGATTGACGAAAACCACATTACTATCATCCTACACTTTATTTATTGCTTTCAATAAATAAAGTGGTCGCTCGTTGCGCAACCAGATCGCGCGATCTTTTGTTGGTTGGTTTTGTTGTTGTTGGTTGTGATCGGTGTGGTGTCGCTCGGGTGAGACGCGCCTAATGGATGATAAAAAGCTTTTCCTTAATATTTTTCCTTTTATTGGTTTTTCCGTCGCTCGTACCAAGAACTGAATATAAGTTATTGCGTTTATACAGACGAAGCTGATCCAGCAAAGTTTTTGCTACCTATTTAGTAATGTAATCGTAAATTCAGACATTTTATCTCATGTCATTCATTCAAAATTGAGATTGTATTGCTGAAATAATTTTATGAAAATCGGTCCAATATTTTATCGTAAAGAGAAGACAAGTGTGGGGATGTAGTGGGGATGGAGTGGAGATGGAGTGGGGGTGATATGATACTGACGACGTGCAGACAGGTGGAGGCGGGGCGGTGCGCGGCCACGGCGGCGGCGGCGGCCAGGTAGACGAGCGCGGCCAGCCACAGCCCCGCGGCCAGCACGTAGGCGGCCGACACGCGGTACTGCGCCGCGCACAGGAACCGGAACCACGCGTACGTGCTGGGGTCCCACGCCAGCCGCGCCGCCGTCGCCAGCAGCGCGCCGCTGTACATCTGCAACCACACCCAACAACAACATAACTACCGACTACAAACAAGTGCTCCGCCTCCTCGGGAAACTACTACCCTATAACAATATTACTTGTACTTGAGAAGTTCTCTCACTTCTTCATAGATCACATCATCAGAACTGAATGTCGATAAATATGGGACCAATATGGAAGCATGTCCTTTCAAATAATAAAAAAAATGTTACATAATATTCCAAATCAGTTGATAACAACCAGAAATTGGATATCATTGCAAGTTGCAACCGAAATACGATAAACATTTCCAGGTAGATTTTCAAATGGGTACATAGTTACATACATCGAGTAAATCAGGTGTGCGAGTCACACATCAAACAGCGAATTATGTACTCTTCATAATAGTTAGTATAGTAGGTGAAGAATGCTGGTTAAAATAATGCAGTTTGACTTGACTCTGTGATGAGTGAGGAATGGGAGCGTCGGATAGCTCAGGGAAGGGAATTCCTAACGAGGACAGTGGTTACAGTGAAGTACTAATAAATATTTTGTCATACAATACATACTGTGTTCTATGTGAAGAACGAAAGAACCGGTCGTGTTTATTTTACATCCATAGACAATGATGTTTATTAAAGATACGTTATACCCTTATAAATCAAACGAAAAATCTGTTCCGAAAACAGCTACGACACACTGCGACCAATCAGCGCTTGTTAATTATGTAAAAGGGATAGCATTACTAAAACCATAATAGTGAAAAAGACAGCTAGTGTTTGTCGCTCGCGTCACAAGTACCTTAAGTTCGGCTGGCGCCAAGCTGGCGCGCTGTCATGCCGCCATACTTATTTTGTTAGAGAATTATTGAAATGAAATAAAATGCAATAAATCATGATTGCTTACTTGTGGTATGTTATTCCATGAATTTTATTTTTTTTACGTAAGTAATTAGTGCATTTACGCATAACACACGAAGGCATTTTAACGCTGTATGTCAAATCTCCAGCACTTCTGACAAAAATAAAAGCGTGCGTATCCACAGAGTATTGAGAGAGCGACTGCGAGTAATGCGAGCAAGCGTGGTCAATTGACTACTCTTTCGCTCTTCGCCGTCGGCGCGCTAGTAACCCATCTACCTCTTTTATACATATAATATCATTGTCCATAGATGTATCTCTACACAAAGAGCGCGCAGTATACGCGAAATAATATGAAAATTCCGATGGAGGCACAGAGGTAGTCGAGTGTAGATCTATAAGTATTATGTAGGTACATACATTTTTAAATCAAATGTGAACCTTCCACGTTTCATAACGCTTTATGGTTCATTGCTCTCCAGCTCCAGGGATTGCAACATCCAAATAGGTACGATTAATAACTTTCAGTTAACACGCTTATCTTATCATAGTCTTGTAAATCGTACCTGGATTGTAAAATTGTGTTTAAGCAATGCACTTCCAAGACTGACGCGATGTGCACAATAAGATGTAGGTACATCTGTGAGTCGCGGGCAATGCGGGGCGCCGAGCAGTCATCGCTCATCACTCGTCACTCGTCAGACAATAGCCGGCGGAGGAGCTCCTTGTAATGAAACGCAACGCCACTCCCCGCAGCCAGCGCCTAGCAGGCTCCCGACTCCCGCCACTGTACGTGACTGAAGGCACGTTCCTAGCGCTTTGTCTGTACCTACACTACTCTCTACTGGCGCTCTCGGAGATATTTTTTTACTTTCTTCATATTGTCAAAGTGGTCCGTCGAACTATGGATTCGACTTATAGTTCTTAGCATGAATTCGACCAACTGATTCAATTTGGTCATAGGCATGACATTATGTAAATAATGTCACTAATGAATATAAAATAATACAATATGCACTATTATGACTTCTATGATAATACAACACTTGATGGCTATTTAGGTACTCGTTATCAGTACGTACTATTCATTCATATTCCTAGAAACCACCTTCACCACCACTAACAATAACAGCTGTCATTTGTCATTGAATATCAATAATTTTATTTCGCCTGTTGCATGCAGAATGCAGTCATTATACTTTATATTACTGAAAATTATTTATAATATTTATAAATAGTCGCGCTCCGTAGTTTCCCCGACGAGTCTCGCTAGACGGTAAATCCGACACGGTTGTCGTACGTTGTTATCGAGGCTCATTCGTGTGGAACAAAACAAAGGATAACGCGCCCATATTTGTTATTAATTATTAAGTGGGTATCTCAGTCACTCGGTTGATGACTTAGCGCACTCGGAATTTAGTAAATGCGAGTCATTGTGCAGCTGCGGTCACCGCGGTCACCGGCCGATGTTATCCTATAGGGCATAGGCTGTAGGTTACATTGCTCGCAATACAGACAGTTCGGTGTTCCGGGCACTGAGAGGACCTTGTCTGCCGTATCGTGTCTCAGAACAAACGAGCGGTATACAATATCAATTAATCGATTAATTATATCAGCCACAATTTCGGCTATCCATTTCAACGTGGACGTCGCTGCGCTGCCTGCCCCACATTCAAGTTCGGCTTTAGGGCCACGCTATCAGATCCCTGTGCCGCGGCCACAGGTCCACAGGTCCACAGGTCCACAGGTCCACAGGTTATCTGAATACAAAATTATGAGACAAACACCCGATCACAGGTGACAGGACCCGGGAACATTAATTATAATTTATCTCATCAATGTCTGCCCCCGCGGGAAATCCAACGAGAGAGCCGCCAATGTGGCACACTCAATGTAAATACTTAGTCAATTGTTTCTCTCGGGGTCTAGGATACACGTAGGTAAATTGTGTGAAGTGACGGAGACGGATTAGTTGAGGCTTTAGACGCATGTACAGCAATGTAGACGGGTATTTTAGAAGATTAACGGCAGAGGGACCAAATAAGCTGATAAGAGGTTTTAGAGGTTTAGTGTAATTTCCTAGGCTCTCGGTAGGATAGTAAAGTGGGCTAAGCGATGGAAATAGATGAGCACGGTGCGCACGATGCGTACTGAGCAGTTGAGCACTCGGCGATGCACGGAGACAATTTGCGATCGACAACACTGTCTGAAGCAAGCTGCGACCGTATAGTTGTGGGCACGAGGTAGCTCTTTCTTTGACAGGCGACAATGTAAGGATGAGTCCTATGGTGTAAGTATAACTGATGTCGATGTGCGACGACGGCCACCTGTCATCAGATGGTTGATCTGCTCGTTTGTCGACCAGTAAAATCCGCTGCGGCTGTCGCCTGCTCCACGCTGTGTACCTACGGTGTATGTACTGACTGGCTCCTGTATACTCTGCAGTCTGCACATCGTCAGCCGTCAGCCGTCAGCCGTCAGCCGCCAGCCATTAACCAGACGGTCCAGACCCGCCATAAAACATGTGCACGCCACTCACACACATCGTGTTAGTACTAAAACCTTTTTAATTATCGCGTGTTTCATGTCCATTGTTTAGTAGGTATGCTGAGGAATTTATCAAGTTTATGTATATAGAAGCGTTTGTATAAGAATTATTACAATATTCCGTAGTTAAGTAAGTACAATGTAGGTTCACTGTTCAGTGTAATGATAAGTATCGACAAGGAAGTAAGTATTGCCACGGTATAATATAATATTATCTATTCAACGGTATAATATTATCTAATTTATCTATCCTGTGCCCATGCTATATCCGTTACGGACACTAGAATGTCCACAGATCAACGGGATCAACCGTCCGGGGCTGCGGGCCGTCCAGTAGCAGTGCTAGCAGTATAGAACCGTGTCCGGCGAACATGGAGCAAATGATATTAATAAATACAACATCGTTTAAATTTAAAATAGTTTCGTTCCTGCTGCTTCAGCTGATAGTGGTGAATGGTGATGCAGCCGGAATGGGCTGTATGGACTGTATGGGCTGTATGGGCCGCACGACCCACTTAACGCCAGGTGTGTAAATTGGTACCTACTTACATCGTTGTAGATGTAGGTACCTATGTTAGTAATTTTTTGTGTGGTTATTGTATGTAAGTAATGAACGCAACGTGGCCTTCTCGCATACTATTTACATATTATATTAATTTATAAAAATAGGTCAAATACATTTTAAAGTATAATGTCAATGGAGTAATGGACAACAGGATAATGTTTCTGATGTTAATACAATACAATAAGTGGATCCGATTCGGCCGCCACGCCGCGCCGCCGCGCCGGCCGGCAATGCGTCGGTGACACCGGGAGCCGGGAGGTATGCCTTTACCAGTTAAACACGGTGAACCTACTACCAATAAAGTGAATTCATTATACAATAATTATCGAGAATACTGAATATCCAGACGACACGGATAAAATAAAGCGATACGAGAACGACGGCCGACGGTACACGGCGCGGCGCGGGCGGCGGCGGCGGGCAATGGGTAGTTTGTAATTGCATTAGTGGCATCGGCTCTATTTATAATATTGATATGAAGTTATGAACTTTTGAACACTTATTTGTTAATATACAAAATTTAATTCGTTTCGCAGTAAACGAAACACCAACAGTTTGAACATGAGGTGCTGATTCATGTTTGTAATATAGTCGACTCGGGCTCGCTGTGCCGTGTGCGGCGCAGCGTTTGGCATGCAAGTCTATTCAATTTTGATTCGTTTCGTGACCTGTCGAAAGCGTTACACCGAATTTATGAGTATTTTGATAGCTTCCCTACGCGACGCGTCGCTGCAAAGTTGTAGTGAACAATGATTGGTGAGCAATTTGGTGAGGCTAACTCAATGATATTAAAACTAAAGATACGTTATGCCCTTAGAAATCAACCAAAAAATCTGTTCCGATCGAGCTTCAACACACACACGTTTATCTTTTGTTTCATTAAACCGATCACACATTGATAAATTATGTAAAAGGGATGGCACTACTAAAACCATAATAATAGTGAAAAAGACAGCTAGTGTTTGTCGCTCGAGGTCGCTCGCGTCACGAGATCTATGACCAAATGGCACACATTTGCACACTTAGCACACTAACAAATTCAGTACGGAACAGTCAGTAAAAGTTAAAAGAAATATTCGATATTAGTACCAATATTTAACATAACGTTTTATGTACTTACCTATGGTATGTAATCCATCATTTTTATTCAATTTTGAGATATGATTTTTTCGAAATCTCAAAACAACTCGGCATTTTGGTGAAACTATAGACGGCCTCACTCACGGCAGCTATCAACTGTATGAATTGAAATCGCTATACTTATGCACATTCGACTGGCGTACTTCTAGCGCCGTGTTGACATGTCTTGTATATAATGTCATTGGGCTAACTAAAACCTTACTAGGTAATCTGAAGTTGTGATTAAAAATTAATAGCAAATAAAATATTATAATTATGAAGAACCGTTATCAGTCATTGATAGCCACATGTAGAATGTAGAGCTATATCCGACGTTCAGTGTAACTGGTTTCCAATAGGTAGGATTGCCGTCGGTCGTCACACATCTCGTCAAACCTGATCTGAGCCGGTCGGGCGACGGGCGACGGGCGACGGGTATCGGACGCGATGATCCCGCTCCCGTCCCGCTCTCCGGCGTTCAGTTGTCCACGTGTACATAACATATGAACCATCATGGATCATCGGCTAATGTCTTGGCAATGTTAGCACTACCGGCACGGGCTGCACGTTGCGCGTTGCCACTTGCCATCATACGGAAACATACAATACGAGTACAACGCTATACACTCTTAGTTCCCAAAGTGGTCCAGGACCAGGTGGACCACCAGGGGTCCACGGGAGACTCGATGGGGGTGTACGAGTCTCGTACATTGTGCTTAGCACAGCGTCCTAGTTCCAAGCACGTGATGGCTTAGCTGGGCGCGCTGAGTCCGTGAACACGTATATGCGTGACTTAGGACGCGTCTGACAACAATAAAAACATGTAATCTCCTAACTAAAATCAGTGCAATAAACATCTACGGTCAGCTTGGTCACGCGTTTTACTCCCGAAACCCCTGCTGGCACACTCACCGTGGCCACGCTGATCCTGCACTCACTAACATCCGATTGTACGAGTTACGCCGTACATCAGGGGGTCCACGTTGGTGTGACAAAAAATCAATTAATTAATTAACTAATCAATTCTCACCATTTTTCGAAAACTATTAATCTCTATATGTATAGATAATCTAAACTCAGCTGTAACGCAAAATTACATAGATCTAATCTTCACATTTTTTTGTCGAGTTTTGGGAATATGGTAGAAATGTAGCTGCAGGGGTTCCTCTGCAGTATACAGCAATGTTATGGTAATCGATACGGTAACTACCTAGATTATTTGGTTACGATACCTCTAGCAAAAAACATGAGAGGTGTCAAGGGACACCCGGATGGAACGAAGTTCCTTTCGATTTAAGTATTGTTTTGTTGAACAGCGCCATCTCTGTACAATTTCAGAAAGTTGTACAGCGCCATCTCTGTAAAACTCTCTGAATCACTTCAAAAAAGTGTCGTCATTCGTAAGAATCAAAAAGTGTCGTAATTTTCCGTCTAGCCCGCTTTCACAACGCGCGATAAGGAACTTCGTTCCAATAAAAAATAATTAAGTACTATAATTAGTTATTTCAAAACGAACTTCAACACTTTGGCGTTACTTCAACTGGATAGGGTTGGGTTTGGGTCACAGTTGGGTGGGTGCCGTGGGTGGTGGGTTCGTAAGACGTTTAGGTTTTATGTATTCTCGAGCTCATCCGTATTAACAATGTAACCTGTATCAAATATCTACACGCCGCTGAGCAGTCTGGGCTGTGTGGGCCCGCGCCGGGGGTAGCGGTGTCCCGTGTCCCGTGTCCCGTGTCCCGTGCCGGCAATATGATCGCAGCAAGCCTTACAAATACTCGTACAGCAGCGAGACTCGGACACTCCACGGCCCCACGGCGACATCGCGACATCGGACAACGAGACTCGATATAATATTAAATAATTACTGTAATCGAGAAGTAGTAAAGTAGCACCGGCATCGCGGCAGTTCAATGATTCAGGCGCTTAGCATAAAGAAATACTTATTATTTATTTATTTATTTATTTACTCTTTATTGTAAACCTATAAACTAGATCACAATGGGCGGACTTAATGCCTGATGGCATTCTCCGCCAGTCAACCCTGGGCGATTACTTATATTATAATGATTTTATGAAATGTTTTATTTTAAAGACACTCACATTTATTTAAATAATTTTTTCCTTCTCAAACAGTAGAAAAACAACATTCGATGGAGCACCTCTATGATGTTATTTATCTACCCATATATATAATGGGTATATGTACCCATGTAAAAATATAATCATAATATCAATAATAATAGATTTCGCCCGTTACAAGTTTGACTTTATTTAATAGTGCGAGTAAGTTAACTTTGTATAGATAAAGCACCTATCCTAGAGAGCAGAGTACGCCGATAAGGCTCAAATACAATGTTATCATAATGAATCACACACCCGAAGGAAAACAATTATTCCACGCACGAAGCGAGAATATTGTTTTCACAAATAATTGAATGCAAAAGCAAGCGGTAATAAATACGGCGCGCGGGCGTGACCTCCTTTAATATTTTAATCTGACAGCTGACGAGACTAGTCGTTCAATTGAACTAAGATTCTTATGACACGACGACATATTTTTTGTGATATTTGAGCATTCCGAACATAACACTAAACTAATAGTAATTAGACAACTCGATCGCCGCAGCGCCGCGCCGCGCGCCGTGCTCCGCCTAATATATTATGGCCAGTCACAGTACACTGTCGACTGCAACGTAGCTTTTCTTTTGTAACCATGCACCTGACGCGGACGGTAAGTGGCCACCGTCGCTCACCAACATCAGCCGATGCGTTGCCGACCATGATAGAGGAGAGAAACAAAGCAATGTGTGGTGACTGAAGCGGATGATTATCAGGAATACTTGGGGAGTTATCGCGTTGTGTTGTGACTTGTGAGGGCAACGAGAGGTCAGTGTTGTTTGATATTATTGAATTAGGCTTTGTAATATCGAGCTATTGAGATAGTTATAATGTGAGATGAGAACACCGGCTGAGGGCTATTGGATAATGATGATGGTATTATTGACGTACAATTGATATTGAATACAATGGGGAGACACTTGTCCTGCTGTCCTTGTCCTGTTGCAAATGTACTCGTACTATCAATTGTAATCATCTACAATAACTAGAGAAAAAAAAAACAGAACATCTAGAAGATAGCGTGAGAAACACAATTATCTTTTTTTATAATTAAAGATGAATAGTCTTAAAATCTTAAAAATAAAGTCTTATAATTATAATACATTAAAACTGTAAATAACTATAAAAAAAACTTTTGATTCAAATTCACCCCTTTCACACTAAAATGGCGTTAAATTGAAAAAATTCCCTACCAAAGTGAAAGAAAAGAATAAAGTGGCCTGTTTCATATTATACTTTTATATAATCTGCATTTAACAGAAAAGTTTTTACAGTTCTGTCATAATATATAATATTATGTACTATTATTTCTTCTGTGGTTCTGTTCCATACTTAGCCAGTACATTTTTTTTCAACCACCTCGTCTTAAAGTTTTGTCGAAGAAAGTCAAAAACACAAATTAATAATTTCAACAAAATTATAATATTATTTTTACATACTGATAATTGTAAAGCAACTATCGGAGAGTTGTTAGAAAAAAAATTATCAAAATAATTATCTGCTCATTTTTGTGAACTCGAGCAGAAAAAGTAGGGTAAAGAAGCCGAATTTACAAAATTTAAAAAAAAAATCAAAATCTCGAAAAAGGTGTCACTTTTACTTGGATAATTTTTTGACATTAGTTAGTACACCCTCAAGGGTGGTGAACCTCTCTTCCCTATGATTGATCCACTATTTACAGGACATCCTTATAACACCTAAACATTTATCTATGTCGTTGTCCAAGGCGCAAAGACGAGTGGCGTTACTTTTTCTCGAAGCGATTGGTCGTATTTTGAAACCGTCCTAGCTCCGGCCGACGTTGGCTGGTCTCCGGATAATCGATCAGTTTGATCGATGGACGATGAGCGACGGCCAACATTCGACATCAATTTTATGACTGAAACGTTAGCTTCAATCGTGACTCCTAAAAGCGACCGAGTAGCGAGTGCAGACTGGGTGACCGCACTCACCGCAGTGGCCACTACTGAAAAATATTATGAGAGGTTAAGTTTTGTCAACTTAGGAATGTTAGGATTTAGGAGTTCGAAATTGGGGAAAGCATTACGCAAGTCGCCATGCTCACACGATCTATTATATTGAAAAAAAAAATTACATAAACACGATTTTACATGAAACTATATAATATTAACTAAATACTGTAGTGAGTGTAGTGGATCAAGCCGCCCGGGCGCCCCGCGCGATTCGCATACCATCAACCGACAATGTAGAGTATCGTGTTCGTATCACCCGACCCGATGCCCGATCCGCATTCCATGGGTAATCAATAACAGAAATCATCCGTTGAGTTCGCTCCCTCAAATTACATTACCTCGTAACATCAATTAATCTTTTTTGGCGCTTCACTCTTGTGTTGACTAGAGAAGTGGAGACACAAAGTCAAAGTCAAAATATTTTATTCATATAGGTATCACTGATACACTTATGCACGTCATTTTTTGGCTTTTCGGAAGGTGCTTTGTCGTGGAGGAGAAGAAAAGCCTAAAGAAACTCCTCAGCACATCTTTTAAAAAAATATTACAAAAAAAGATAATAATACAAAAGTATTTACTATTCTGAGCGGAACTGGTTGCAGAGCTGGTCATTTCCATGCGTCTTTGTCATTTAAATACTCGTCTACACTATAATATCCCTTGCCTAAGAATTGTGTCTTTACACGTTTTTTGAAAGTTTCTATTGGCAAGTCACGTATTAATTTTGGGATTTTATTATAGAAATGTATACCAAGCCCTATGAAACATCGCTGCACTTTACTTAGGCGAAACAAATAAATCTAACACCAGCAACAATTTACTCAGCTCGAGACCCACACGAGACCAAACTACTTCCTCAGGTCGTTTTACTCGGAGCTAAAACAAAACGACTTCATAATTACTTATTTCAAGGTAGATACGTCATACGAGCATGCCATTTGAGAAGATTGTGTTTTATAATTATCTGTATCTAGACAAGTAGACACGCAGCAGCGTGTCCAGCCAAAGTTCAAAAAAGGGAAATAGGTAACGCAGCGCCAAGTGTAATATTGAATTTGTGCTTTGCATTTCATATTTTTTTAATATTTTAAGGTAAATTTGACTCTGAAATCTCTGAATTCATCACGCGGTAACAACTGAAGGCAGCTTACAACACCAACTTTGACTCACCAGTAGCCGGCTAGGGCGCTAGGGCGCTAGGGGGCTGCAAGCTGCAAGGACGGTGCTCGTCAAACTACTTCATCAGTCATCAATCACCGTAATGCTAGTTAATTGGATAGTAGGATATTCCTACATTCCTACTAATATTATAAATGTAGAAGTTTATGAAAATGTTTGGATGTTTGTTGAAGTGAAACTTCTTTAGAATCGTTAGTGATTTGAAACCGGATGCAACGACAGGTAAGATAATATAACCGCTAATTTCGACTTTCAATTTAAATTCTCCGTAGCCCAATGGTCAGGACGTAGATACACAATACCTAATGCGGTGGTTCGCATCATAATTCATAATTCATTTATTGCCAGAATGTAGTTTACAAAGGTGTTATAAAAGTATAATCAATCCCAGTATTTCTTTTTTTTAGTTTTATTTTTTTTTTTGTTTTATTTTTATACTGTTTTTAAATACTTTCAAATGCTATTTTAAATATTTTCAAAGAATTTATCAACAAAAAATAAGAATTTCATTTTTTCATTCTGTCAAAATGCTAAGTAAGCGAAGTGCTGTAAAAATGCTAAGTTGTATTCATAGATGGCGTGAGGAGTAAGATAGAACATTCGTTTTATTGCTAGATAGATTTTTAAAAAGTGCTAAGTTGTATTCATAGATGGCGCTTCGATTTATTGCTTTAAGATTCGATTTATTGCTTTTTCATCTCAATCTTGAAACCAAAATTATGGAAAGTTTCACTTCTACCACGTGTGAATTGCACACATTTTCTTTTTTTTCTTCAGATGCTAACAGCTGTACGGAAATTTGGCACACAACTAATCCATGTCCAGGAAAAAAATAGGGTAAATTTTATACCAATCGTACCGTATGTATGTTCCCCTGGGATAATTGGGTTCTATGTTTGTGATTTCGTTTTGTGAAACACCTGTTCCACAGGTTCCATTGGCGAAGCCGAGAGCTGATCCTTGTGTACCTAACCCACATTAACCCCAGCCCCCAGCCCCGTCACGCGTCACCCGACTGCGGTGGACAGTTCACAGTGTCACCGACCGCGGCCGCCGCGAGACCGATATACCAGATGACGATTAACTTGTATTCCACGTATGTTTGTTTCAATACCACTTCGCAAATCAAACTCACTACAATCACTTAACGTTTACTAGCGTCCTTGCGATATCATAGACATTAGGAGGGGGGCTGCTGGCTAAACGGTTGGAGTTGGACAAATTCTCAGAAATTATTATGATGAATTTACAAGGAAAACTATCACGGCTAAGTGAACATAAGTAGTCAGTGAGCAATAGTCGATAAACTTACTACTTCGGATTCGGAACCCTACATTGCGCGTGGCCTGACGTGCATTTGCCCGGTTTTAACCAACTACTTACTATAATGCAATATAAATAAATATACAGATATTATGTAGACCCGTGTGGCGCAATGCCGGATCGCCGCGTCGAGGGTCCTGGGTTCAATTCCCAGCGAGGCGGAAATTTTAATGATGAGTTTGAAATTCTGTTCTTGATCTGGGGCCTGGGCGTTAGTTTGTTGTCTTTATGTGTTGTCCATGGCACCCACCACACGGAATCCTAGTGTGGGGCTATGAGTGTGATATGAAGCGTTACTATTATTATTGGAGTAATTGTTTAATGAAATATACTATTATACATTACTAGCTGTTGCCCGCAGCTTCGCACGCGGAACTTATGCTTATTAAGAAATTATACGTATATTTGTACCCCTCACAGAAGAAAATTTAATAACAGGTTAATTTATATTGAATTTAGGAATTTATAAAGTAAAACCTACGATACAATCACAAATCATTCCTCCGGCTGCGGGTTTTGAAAAATAAACAATATTCACATTAATTTGTTTTTTTTCTTTTTCATGAAAAATTTGAAAAATTCGAAAATATGCATTCCATCAATTATAGCATCAATTATATGTTTGAAGCTTTGATATTTGTTGATATTTTAAAAATAATCCATACAAAGTTTCATCTTGTTTCCAGGGAAACCTTTTAATTTACCTGGATGAAAAGTTTTCTAAAATATGACCAAAAGTATAAGAAACAACTTAACTAATTTCCGTCAAAATCAGTTCAAGGGTTTTGATGTGATGCCCGGACAGACAAACAGACAGACAAACAATAATTTCAAAAACAAATTTTTGGTGCTCTAACATGTTCTTGAAGTGTTATTTATTGGTTAAGAATTTCAATATTAATCTCTCTTCCTCTTTTTCTCTCTCTCCCTCTTCCACTCATAGTCCCTCTCCAGCTCCCTGTCCCTCTCCCTCTCCCGCTCCCTTTTCCGCTACCTGTCCCGTCCCCGGTCCCTCTTCTGCTCCCTTTCCCTCTCCTTCTCCCACACCTGGTCTCTCGCCCGCTTCCTGTCCCACTCCCTCTCCCGCTTTCTGCCCCTCTCCCTCTCCAGCTCTCTATCCCTCTCCCTCTCCTGTTGCCTGTCCCGTTCCCGGTCCATCTCCCGCTCCCTGTCCCTCACCATCTCACGTTTCCTATCCCTCCCCCTCTCCCGCTTCTTGTCCCTCTCCCTCTCCCGGTCTTGGTCTCTTTTCTGCTTCCTTTCCCTCTCCCCTCCCACTCCAAAATTAATATATAATTTTTTATGTTGTTAACTTCAAAAATGACGTGCGTACTGAGTTCCATCCTCTAAATTAACCCTTTAAGGGATGACTTTCCAAAAAAATGTGTTAAAAAGTTAACTTTTGTTTATTAATATAAACTTACATAACAAAATTTCATATTTATACCTCGAAAACAGGTAAGCTAGATTTGTATGTAGTTGACTACAAAAAAATAACTGTATCACGGTTTTCTCGAAATTCATCCCCTAAAAAAAGGGGTTGCTTTTTTTAGGGGATGAATTTCGAGAAAACCGTGATACAGTTATTTTTTGTGTCTAACTATTGAATAAATACAAATTTTCACCCTTCTTACTTCAAAACTGACGGAGTTCCCATACTAACTTGCGCCGCCTTAATTAACCCTTTAGGGGATGACTTTCCAAAAAAATGTGTTAAATTTAATTTTTGTTAATTACTATAAACTTATTTAAAAAAAATCATATTTATACCTCAAAAACTGGTGAGGTTGATTTGTATGTAATTGACTACCAACCCCTATTTTTAGGGGATGAATTTCGAGAAAACCGTGATACAATTATTTTTTGTGTCTAAATATAGGCTTAAATACAAATTTTCACCCTTCTTACTTCAAAACTGACGAAGTTCCCATACCAACTTGCGCCGCCTTAATTAATACTTTAGGGGATGATTTTCCAAAAAAACGTAATACTTCAAAATTTAGTTTGTAATTTTGAGCTAATATGTAAATTTTCATGTGTTTAACTTCAAAAATGATGAAGTTGAGTACTGACTGTTGTCCTCTAAATTAATCCTTTAAGGGATGATTTTCCAAAACCATATTGTGTTAAACTTAATTTTTGTTTATTACTATAAACTTATTTAAAAAATTTCATATTTATATCTAAAAACTGGTGAGGTTGATTTGTATGTAATTGACTACCAACCCCTATTTTTAGGGGATGAATTTCGAGAAAACCGTGATGCAGTTATTTTTTGTGTCTAATTATAGGCTTAAATACAAATTTTCACCCTTCTTACTTCAAAACTGACGAAGTTCCCATACCAACTTGCGCCGCCTTAATTAATACTTTAGGGGATGATTTTCCAAAAAAACGTAATACTTCAAAATTCAGTTTCTAATTTTGAGCTAATATGTAAATTTTCATGTTTTTAACTTCAAAAATGACGAAGTTGAGTACTGACTGTTGTCCTCTAAATTAACTTTTTAAGGGATGATTTTCCAAAAAAATGTGCTAAACTTAATTTTTCTTTATTACTATAAACTTACATAAAAAAATTCATACTTATAACTCTAAAACTGACGAAGTTGGTTTGTATGAAAATGACTTCGGACCCCTATTTTTGCTAGTTAGGGGATGAATTTCCAAAAATCCGTTCTTAGCTGACGTCTCCTTAGCATAATCTATCTCCCTGCCAAATTTCATCATAATCGATTCGGTAGTTTCTGAGATTTTTTGTTTAATCAGTGGTGTGTCTCTTTTCAATTTTATATATATAGACTAGCTGTTGCCCGCAGCTTCGCACGCGGAACTTATGCTTATTAAGAAATTATACGTATATTTGTACCCCTCACAGAAGAAAATTTAATAACAGGTTAATTTATATTGAATTTAGGAATTTATAAAGTAAAACCTACGATACAATCACAAATCATTCCTCCGGCTGCGGGTTTTGAAAAATAAACAATATTCACATTAATTTGTTTTTTTTCTTTTTCATGAAAAATTTGAAAAATTCGAAAATATGCATTCCATCAATTATAGCATCAATTATATGTTTGAAGCTTTGATATTTGTTGATATTTTAAAAATAATCCATACAAAGTTTCATCTTGTTTCCAGGGAAACCTTTTAATTTACCTGGATGAAAAGTTTTCTAAAATATGACCAAAAGTATAAGAAACAACTTAACTAATTTCCGTCAAAATCAGTTCAAGGGTTTTGATGTGATGCCCGGACAGACAAACAGACAGACAAACAATAATTTCAAAAACAAATTTTTGGTGCTCTAACATGTTCTTGAAGTGTTATTTATTGGTTAAGAATTTCAATATTAATCTCTCTTCCTCTTTTTCTCTCTCTCCCTCTTCCACTCATAGTCCCTCTCCAGCTCCCTGTCCCTCTCCCTCTCCCGCTCCCTTTTCCGCTACCTGTCCCGTCCCCGGTCCCTCTTCTGCTCCCTTTCCCTCTCCTTCTCCCACACCTGGTCTCTCGCCCGCTTCCTGTCCCACTCCCTCTCCCGCTTTCTGCCCCTCTCCCTCTCCAGCTCTCTATCCCTCTCCCTCTCCTGTTGCCTGTCCCGTTCCCGGTCCATCTCCCGCTCCCTGTCCCTCACCATCTCACGTTTCCTATCCCTCCCCCTCTCCCGCTTCTTGTCCCTCTCCCTCTCCCGGTCTTGGTCTCTTTTCTGCTTCCTTTCCCTCTCCCCTCCCACTCCAAAATTAATATATAATTTTTTATGTTGTTAACTTCAAAAATGACGTGCGTACTGAGTTCCATCCTCTAAATTAACCCTTTAAGGGATGACTTTCCAAAAAAATGTGTTAAAAAGTTAACTTTTGTTTATTAATATAAACTTACATAACAAAATTTCATATTTATACCTCGAAAACAGGTAAGCTAGATTTGTATGTAGTTGACTACAAAAAAATAACTGTATCACGGTTTTCTCGAAATTCATCCCCTAAAAAAAGGGGTTGCTTTTTTTAGGGGATGAATTTCGAGAAAACCGTGATACAGTTATTTTTTGTGTCTAACTATTGAATAAATACAAATTTTCACCCTTCTTACTTCAAAACTGACGGAGTTCCCATACTAACTTGCGCCGCCTTAATTAACCCTTTAGGGGATGACTTTCCAAAAAAATGTGTTAAATTTAATTTTTGTTAATTACTATAAACTTATTTAAAAAAAATCATATTTATACCTCAAAAACTGGTGAGGTTGATTTGTATGTAATTGACTACCAACCCCTATTTTTAGGGGATGAATTTCGAGAAAACCGTGATACAATTATTTTTTGTGTCTAAATATAGGCTTAAATACAAATTTTCACCCTTCTTACTTCAAAACTGACGAAGTTCCCATACCAACTTGCGCCGCCTTAATTAATACTTTAGGGGATGATTTTCCAAAAAAACGTAATACTTCAAAATTTAGTTTGTAATTTTGAGCTAATATGTAAATTTTCATGTGTTTAACTTCAAAAATGATGAAGTTGAGTACTGACTGTTGTCCTCTAAATTAATCCTTTAAGGGATGATTTTCCAAAACCATATTGTGTTAAACTTAATTTTTGTTTATTACTATAAACTTATTTAAAAAATTTCATATTTATATCTAAAAACTGGTGAGGTTGATTTGTATGTAATTGACTACCAACCCCTATTTTTAGGGGATGAATTTCGAGAAAACCGTGATGCAGTTATTTTTTGTGTCTAATTATAGGCTTAAATACAAATTTTCACCCTTCTTACTTCAAAACTGACGAAGTTCCCATACCAACTTGCGCCGCCTTAATTAATACTTTAGGGGATGATTTTCCAAAAAAACGTAATACTTCAAAATTTAGTTTGTAATTTTGAGCTAATATGTAAATTTTCATGTGTTTAACTTCAAAAATGATGAAGTTGAGTACTGACTGTTGTCCTCTAAATTAATCCTTTAAGGGATGATTTTCCAAAACCATATTGTGTTAAACTTAATTTTTGTTTATTACTATAAACTTATTTAAAAAATTTCATATTTATATCTAAAAACTGGTGAGGTTGATTTGTATGTAATTGACTACCAACCCCTATTTTTAGGGGATGAATTTCGAGAAAACCGTGATGCAGTTATTTTTTGTGTCTAATTATAGGCTTAAATACAAATTTTCACCCTTCTTACTTCAAAACTGACGAAGTTCCCATACCAACTTGCGCCGCCTTAATTAATACTTTAGGGGATGATTTTCCAAAAAAACGTAATACTTCAAAATTCAGTTTCTAATTTTGAGCTAATATGTAAATTTTCATGTTTTTAACTTCAAAAATGACGAAGTTGAGTACTGACTGTTGTCCTCTAAATTAACTTTTTAAGGGATGATTTTCCAAAAAAATGTGCTAAACTTAATTTTTCTTTATTACTATAAACTTACATAAAAAAATTCATACTTATAACTCTAAAACTGACGAAGTTGGTTTGTATGAAAATGACTTCGGACCCCTATTTTTGCTAGTTAGGGGATGAATTTCCAAAAATCCGTTCTTAGCTGACGTCTCCTTAGCATAATCTATCTCCCTGCCAAATTTCATCATAATCGATTCGGTAGTTTCTGAGATTTTTTGTTTAATCAGTGGTGTGTCTCTTTTCAATTTTATATATATAGATTATAGTGGACCGAGTTTATTGATGAAAGGCGGTAATGTTTAAGTGGGTAATGTAATGAGGCATGTACGAGTATGACCTCGTAAACTGGCAGGTACGTAGGTACGTAATATGTTTAGACAGATGCGCTAAAAGCCTAAAACTATATTGTTTCATCATAAATATAGGTAAACTGTGAGTGTGTTGCGTTGACTTGCATGTGTGTGGTCAGGTGTCAGGGCACGAGCATGCGATTTAACCTGTATATATATATAATAATATTTATGCTATGCAGCTATGCTACGAAGATGTGAAATCCAATAAATATGATTGGTTCAATAAATTGATTGATTTCCACCAATGAATATGATTGGTGGATATCAAACGCATCCATAGCAACGTAACATAGCACGTCTCTGGTGGAAAAGCACCCTTAGCGTGAAGGCGGAGGACGGGCGCGGGCGCGGAGGACAGTGTGGACACCACTCCAAATATTTTGTAACGTAATATTTTGTAAGTAGGTCCTACATAATTATTATCTATTCTGTGCGCTCACGCAAACAACTGCTGAAGATAAGAATCGCTCGCTGTTATCAGTGCGGCGGTGTCGTCGCTGTCAGCTGAACCCGGGCCTCGTCACCCGACGCCCGACGCCCGACGGCCGAGCTGCGCAATGTGTCCGTGTACATTGCTAATGCGAGGTATGATATACGACAATACGACACACAATGAACGATGTAGGAGGCACGACGACACGGGCGCGCGGGCGGACAATACTCGGCGCTAAGTGCATTCCAATTTCATTATCGCACTTAGTCAATATTTTACTAGGTCAGGCTAGGGTTGCCCCATGCCCCATGCTTGTATTTACAAGTAATAGTTCTTTACAATATTTGTATTTTATAACTGACCATTTGTTAGCGAAACACCAATTTTTGTGTGACTGTCAGAATCGCCAGATGACAATTTACATAAATAATGAAATATGCGAAGACTGCCAGAGAAACCTACTCGTACTACACCATGAATAACTTGATCAACAACTTTCCGTCGTGCAGCGAACTGCGTGCTTCACAAACTACATTTTAACACGAATCAAACATCGATTAGGAAAGAATATTTCAATAAGCCATATCCACTCAGTACTCACGTCTTACAAAAATGTGAATGTTTGTGAAAGATATTTGAATGTTTATATTTCCATCACGACGGGAATGACGCGTTCAGCACACAGAGTAGAATAAGGAGATAGTATAGATTTCATCCCGGTTGTACGTTCCGCTTGTATGATTTGGATGTACATATAATATGTTTTTGATTTCGTTTACGATGAAACCATTTTGCCGCGGGCGGAGCATGTTTTACAATAAATTAGGATTGGTATTAAAAAATCACATAATGCATGTAGGTCTCGCCGCGAAACATCCGGCAACAGTGCAATAAATAATAGGTCATATCACATGCCAGCAGCCAGCAGCCAGCAGCCAGCAAGCAGCAGATAGCGGGCGTCTGTTGCCAGTCGGCAGTCGGCAGTCGGCAGTCGGCAGCCCTGGACAGGGCTCACTAGCAGTCACTAGCAGTCACTGGACATCCATAACATGTTAGCGACATCCGAGCCGGATGCGGGTGGAGTGGCGATGGCGAGTGCATCTAGTGCTCCACAGTACGTCGCGTACCTCCCTGAGGTTACATGCACCATTCATTTGAGAGTCGCCTGTGACGTCACATTCAACTCGTCTATGCCTACGGCGCGGCGGCCGGCGCGGCGGCCTGCGCCTGTAGTGCTGTTACCCCTATCATCGGAACAAGTCTCGAACTCAATGCCAGTAGCGTTATTGATGAGATGAGATACGAGTCAAATCAATGCACCTGCGACAGAATATGCATGACGACATGAACTGCAATACCGAGGGGTCAGCTCTAGACGCGGTAGATACGGACCCAGGTACCCAAGGCGATTAACTCTCTGATGAATTTATGATTAAGTTACGTGAGCACTGATTGCCTCAGGTACCTCAGTACTGTGAGAGCATAGCCAACCCCTCGCTACTGCCACGACACCCACGACTCCACGATCCATTAGCTAGCATTACAAGCTGAAGTTGTAGTACTGATTTTTTGCAAAGTTAAATTATTAACAAATAATTATGTAAAATGCAAGCCCGAAATGGCTTGATACTTAATTTACAAAATGTCGTGACGTCGTGATGACAATGTGTCCACGCAACACGATTCGACAGCACTTGAGCCATGCACGCCTCTTGTACATCACAAGCTGCACTGTTTACAGCGTTTTGCTATTTAATATTCAGATCTTCTTAAATGTGACGACGATTCGACCTCCATTACCTCCATTACAACGGATGGCTATAGAGGAGAATTATCTCGTAATCGGGTAATTTTCGTAATTATCCTTTCCAAGACCGACGCGACGTTTCGGGGTTATCCAGGGTCCCGCGCCTCGGCCCGCACCGCCCGCGCCGCCCTGGTTTGTATGCGGTTCTCTAAGCTCGCATTCAGCGGCATTCATACTGTGAACTATCTACAATGTCGATGCATCGTGTTTCTAGGTCATACCTACTACTACTTTTTAGAGTTCCGAACGAATAACGGAACCCTTGTAGGATCACTCATGTGTCTGTGTCCGAAACTACTGAACCACATGAATTGAAATTTGGTAGATACTCATGTGCTATTTTGTGACCCAAAGACGAAAATTTAAAACAAAAATGGACCGTTCCCCCCCCCCCCCCCCCCTTCCACTTATCTCCGTAACTACTGAGGCTAGAATTTAGAGAAAAATACAGAAAATAATACATAATAAATAATACACTTGTCAATTTGTCAGTTTGTTTAACTCGCACTTGTCAATTTTTTTTGTAATAATATCGTAGGTTATTGTTCTATTCCAATTTTATAAATTAAATATTAATATTCAGCAACATTTTTTTGAAACAATATATTGCGCCCCACTAGACTTCAGTATGGCAGGGAGCTGAGGGAGCTGAGGGAGCTGCAGGTGGTAATTAAGGGTCTGAATGCAGCTTTACATGCACATTATACAAGTTGCATCGTATGAAGTAACATGAACGCGGAAACGAGCGAGTTCGCAATCTCATCCATTATGTCAAGTGTGAGTTGCTGACGACGTCGCACGTGTCTGTCGCGTCATCGTGCCGCGGCCGGCTGCGACGTGACGCCGCGCCGGCAGCAACACATGCACACCATGCACTGTCGCATATCGTGATGTTATGACGGTAACGTCATTCATGTGTGATTGCGCGGCGAGCTCGTTTAAGGTGACGAGCGAGATCTGCTTTAGAATTCATTGTGTATCTCGAAAACAAAGTTTTTCACATGTGAGCTGGCGGCGAACAAGTAAATGCCACATATAGCACAGAATAGCGAAGTATACTACGTACGTATACAGAGGACTCAATAAACGGTGATGTAAAACCTGATTGAACGTGCACAAGTTAAACAAGTTGGTCCAGTACATTACATAATTATAATCGATACCGGTTCGCGAATCCGATAGCGTACGTTAAACCAGTTCAATAACATTGGGTCAAGTTCTCGATCGCTCGTACAGCTCGCACGCGGCACGGCGCACCTCGTCTTAGGAGGACGTGAGGTGGCTGAGGCGGCTGCAGCCCCAGTACCACGAGTTCCGCTTCGCCCTTGGAGCAGCCCGCCTGCGCCTGCACCTATTCCAAAAACACGCCGCGGCGCCGCTACCAAGCATTCAACACGTTAACACGTTCAATGCAGAACGCCCGCGCTCTTGCAGCTAGTGCGTACGGTGAAAACTATATCTTTCTCGTTGGTGCGGTACGATTATCTCAGGTGTTTGTAGGAGTTCAGACAAATAGGCACAAATATACATATCGGCTTGTGGTTAAAAATTGTGCATCATAACATAGCGGCAGGCCCTTTTTAGCCCGTTTGTTTACCAACTTCTTTTGTTTCATTTGTTTACCAACGAATTCAAAATAATTCTGTTTTATTTAACCTTATTGTTGTCAGTCGCATCACTATAATATTTACTTCCTAGTGCGGAATAGGCCGTAATCAGCCCGCCATTTTTCTTGGTTTATTTCTAATTTCCTGTTTGGCAGATCCAGGGGCGAAACGGACGTAAAGAAGTTGGGTTCAATCAAGGGCATTCTAATAATGCAAAAAATTGTGTACCCCATGTTTTCGCAAAATTATAGCACATTTATCTATTCTGGTATTGGCGGCGGGTCGAAAAAAGGTCTGCCCGCATGGGCGGAAAGGTTGTGAAAAGACCCAAAAGGCCCGCTGCCGCACCAGATGATAGTTCATGATTTTCCTCACCGCAGCTAACGTGTTAACTGGCTAATTACTGCATACCTGTTTACCCATTGTTCGCGGAATACATGACATAATCTATATTCATTGCAATAACGATAATGCCATAAGCCATAAGCATATACTATAATATAATTACTATAATATTATATTATTATTATAACGCACGTGTAATCGGCGGTCACGAATCTGTTCAATCTGGAAAAGAGCACACTCTGACTGAGTAACGAATAAACGACCTTCGAGGTTTCCATTCCTTCACGAACATCACTCACTAAAAAAACAATGATTATGCAAAACGTGTTTCCGTATTGATGAGTCAACTCCTCCAAAAATATGCACTTTTTATGGAAACAGCCAACAACACGAGCAGACACCATCTGACACGCAGCTGGTTAATACGGTCGACCATGGATATCAATATGTTATATGAAATGAAATGCATCACCGATGCGTTGCCAACGATAATGATGCGGACAATCATGGATTTTAGAAACATGCTCCAGCTTTACATTAAATCGGATGGCATAAAGCTCAGCGAATACAGGAGGGATATCTCGTTAGCCGTAACCTTTTTCAGCGGGATGCACCGCGAGCCGGGATCAAGGATTAATGGAACCTCTTACACACCAAACAACGAACCTACACTAAGTAAGTACTAAGTACCCATCTCGATCATTCCGCAACCGAATCACGTTCCACAGTCAGCAGCAGACGAGCTTTCTATTCGGTTCCATTCCATTATTTATAATATTAAACAACCAGAACGAAAACTTCAACAGAATGCTTGTGAAGTATCGTTGGTACCGTTAGTTATAAATTGGTAAAGCTGTAGATTGGAGATGCAGTGAACGCTGGTGCTGGGGTCGTTAACGTCGATAAGCACGGGGGATAAGCTGAAGGAGATGTGGCTCCCCGACTCCCCGCGTTGCCGGTTGAGACCGTTCATCATTTATTCTCGAGGTAATCTGATTAATTAAAGAAGCCGCCACGCTCGCGCTGCCGACCGACCGACGCCGCGGCGCCGCGGCCTGGATGTTTGCTTACCTTTCATTGTGAGTCACATCATAACTTTAGCCGTGTTAAACTCCCAGCTTTACATTTAAGGGAATTAATAATATTATGTATAATACATACAATAGTTAAAGTTCACTGCGGCAAAAATAAAAAACAGCAAAAGGGGCCAAATAAAGGTGGGTTAACTTTTTAGTATGTCTACAAATCAAGATTGAATGAAAGCTTTCATCTTAATACATTCAAAATAATTTGATTTCGCGGCCTAACGAGACTCCACTTTCACTGTCCCTTTTGTGAGTAGCCAAAGTCCAAAGTGGTATTTCTATGGTTCTTCCTTAACTCGTATATCCCTACTTTCCAAAATATTTACTAAAGGTACTTAGACTACAAAGTTACCTAAAACATGAAATTATAAAAAAAATAGTAATATAATACGTGCTTCATTGTATGTTCAACTGCTCACCTGTGATTGCGGATTGCGGGCGCACGACTTTTTTATGTGAATGTTATGTTTTTTGTAGGATCAACATATTAATAAACTGTTTATAATGTCGATGTAATTGTTGGTAATGTCCATGGGCGGCGGTGATCACTTACCATCAGGTGACCCGTCTGCTCGTTTGCCTGCTCTAAGCATAAAAAAAAACTATGTACCTATGTACATGTAGGTAGCAACTAGCAACCCGCCCACGCTCCGCACGCTTCAGGAATAATAGAAATGTACCTAGTGCTTATGAAGTTATGATATTCATGCTACACGCTTACGTGGCTTTAACCCATTTAAGCTTTCATAAAATATTTTTTTTTGCTATAGTTATAAATAACAAACCCTATTGAATCACTGGAATCATAGGTAGCTTAATACCTAATTATGCCAAATTTTTAACCGACTTCAAAAAAAGGAGGAGGTTCTCAATTCGACTGTATTTTTTTTTATGTTTGTTACCTCAGAACTTTGGACTGGGTGAACTGATTTGGATGATTTTTGTTTTAATCGAAAGCTGGTGCTTGTCGTGTGGTCCCACATAAATTTGAACGAGATCGTTAGACAAGTCGGTTATTTTTTTGTTAAAATGTTAGATTATAATTAATAAATTTTAATTTAAAACCAATCATACCTACTGATAATATCTACCATAAACTAGCTGATAGCCGTCTCATCCATTTCCCATCCATTTTTTTGGTCGAGTCCAAAGTAGTAAACAAACTTACACCGTCTTTTTATCTTTACTTGTAATTTAAAAATAAAGTTGACACAAAATGATAATAATTTAAAGACGACTAAACATTTAGTGCCGAAAGTAAATTAAGTTCACCATTAAGTAATTATTTTTTTAATCAATTTAAATTAATACTTCCATAAAAATAGTGCTAAGTTTGTTTACCAAATAAATGTCGTCTAAAAAAATTGAGTATAGTTTTCAATATAATTAATGAAGCTCGTGATAGTCACAATCCTATATAAGAAAGAAAGAAATACTTTTCCAACAGTTACTTACTACAGATAACAGATATGGGTATAATAAAAAACTAAAACATTAAGATTACAGTTAAGCTCTCTGCTGTAAGCACTAAGAAAACATATACTACAGGATATACTATATCAACTATCCTATCTATATTTTACTTTTCATCGTAAAAACGCGGGATGAAGCATTCGATCGACAATGCGTACCGAGAAGAGAAGGCCAAGACGGGGCACCGCGAACCGGCGCGCTCGCCCGGATGTGACCTTGCTCCACTTATTGCGAATTTTGTCCCAAATGGCAGCGATACGCCATCGCGCCAAACTGACGGCAGCAGTCAGCACTCAGCACTGTCAGCTGTCAGCTGAGCGGCGACATCACAACATTACGCATTATGTGAGCGGAGCAAGTCATCTCTTACAAGTCCTACACATACATATCTTACTATCTTACTAGGAGGGACCTGTATAATGTACGACGTCGAACAGTGATGCTGATCTGTTGTTGCGTAAGCCTCTCTAATTGAACGAGCCGAGTTTCTAAAGATTTAAGAGCGGTTCGTGTTAATGAGGCCGGGAAACACGAGTTGCTTGTTGAATTCGTTCCGGAACAATGCCGCTCAAGAAATTCGTTCAACTTACCCTGGCCTTGGCTAATCATTGATAGCTAAGTAAACATTTTGTACTTTGATTGGTTAGACTATGATTGAGTACATAAAAACGTAAGTAGATATGTAGGCAATAGGCAATAGCCAGTAACACTGACGTGTCCACGGTTTGTTATTCGACCCACTGCGTTGGACATTGTTCAAGATAATAATAATGATTTTTTTGTGATATATTAAGATAATATGATTTTCTTCGTGATGAAACTACCGCCAAATTTATTCAGGTGAATCATCATCTCGAAAAAACAAATCCATTCTGCAAATTTGATTTTAATCGGCCAAATTAAAGGTGGTACATGATTACTGACAAATGCACCGACATCGCGACACCGACCACCAACAATGATTGTATTGTTCTCATACGAAATAATAAATTTTCCAAATAATAAACCCGCGCTGTGCCAGCTGCGCCTACAGTTTATCTGGAGAACTACATCCCTGTACCATTATCAACTCTGTTATCTGTAGCTTGTACCTATTGTTGAAGTACCAGTAGTCCCCACAGATTGTGTGGTAGTCCCCTTAGTTCTCAGCGGTGCAGCGGTGTGAGGTACCTACTATGTGGGTAGCAGCATAAAGCATAATGTGTTTTTATTGATCCCCATTGTCCCCAGCTGGTTGGGGTTCCCCAGCAACCCCGAGCAGCCGCGAGCCGGTCACGCGGACTCTCGCGTGGTTGCGTTCTCTATTTACACAAAACTGACTGCTTTTGAAACAATTATACACTTTTTAAAGTTATACTTCTAATGCGATTTCCAACAAGTTTAACGCTCTCCTTATTCGTCGCGTACCCTATAGTGTGGGGTATCGTTAAAAAGGTCTTCCAAAAATATTATGGGTCTTTTCAGATCATTTTTGGAATTAGGGGTCCGTTTGCGAAATATTTGGCTTTGAAATTTTTATTTTTTTTTGAAATTGTTTTTTGTTTCATGCCAAAGAAGTATAAGTTTCTCACGCAAGGTTTTGCAAGCCCCTTATTATACTCTTTAATAGTCCTTCAATAACACTACTCAACAAATTTCCAACTTTTTATTTTATCTGAGGTCGCATAATGTGATTATTATTTCTTTCCATTGATAATATAATAAAAATACGCGAATAGACAATTTCTATCAAATCTCAATTTCCAGATACTTAAACCAGAATGTACGCGCAATGTATAGTTCCAAAGTTGTAAGTTTATGGCCACTTATGCTAACATAGCCTAATATAACTAACATGGTTTTCCATGTTCATCATAATAACCTATTTTTTATATTTTTTTCACTAGTCCAACTTCGACCATTTAGCTGTGCAGAGGACGACGACACTTACATATAACTTTAACCAAAATTAGCACTTCAAAGCCAAATATTTCGCAAACGGACCCCTAATTCCAAAAATGGTCTTATAAGACTTTTTTATATTTTTGAAAGAGCTTTTTAAGAGTCTCTAAGTTTCGGCGCTTTGCTTCGGAGTGGACAGACCGACGGACAGAAAGAACATAACGAAACTATACGAGTTTCGATTTTACTTCAGAACCCTAAAACGGCACGAGGCACAACAAAACGTCTACAACAGGCTGCATGCCGGTTGAAATTCGGACTTGGCTCTCGCCCTCGCCCTCGCCCGTGTTGCGACGCCGCCGCACTGTGGAACGAAAACAAAAAAAGTGGCCTTAAGGGCCAAATTTAGTAGAATCGGATTCTACTAACTAATACGGTTATTTTATATTCTATAAATTTTTTTGTATTGTTAATATTTATTGCGTTATGGCATTATGAAAATTTTGTGAAAAAAAAACATAATTCGACTCTTTTTCTTAAATAACCTTTAACAAGGTAGTAAAAAACATAACTGGATTTGATGGTATTTTGATAGATTGTAAAAAATCATGATTCCATCCACACCCCCCTTATGACGTCATTTGTTTTGATCAAAATCCACATAAACAATAAGTAAACAATAGAAAGCTTATCAGGTATCCGAATGGCGTCATTTGTTTTGGTAAAAATCAAAAATGATCAAAAGAAATGGGTCAAAACTAATTATAAATTAGACTTATTTCGTTCTAAACACGGTGATTGGTTGGATGCCGAGGTTGCGTGGCCAGATTTCATAAAGAGAGCATTTGATGAAAGTTCTAATATAATCGAACACGATATACCCAGCACATCAACCCAATTTATACTCGTATCACCATCAAAACACAACGTAGGAACCTCCACTGAGGTCAGTCCAAGAAAACCTTTTTGTGAACTACAGCCTAAACAAAGAAAGAGATGCGTATCAAATATTGAAAAAACCATGTCACACGTCATGTCATGTCAAATATCACACGTATTTGCTGTGAAATTAAGAGATAATGGTCGTGGAGAACTTGCCAATATAATTAATCACTTAATTAAAAATCCACAAAAAGAGAAAAAAGTAAAAGAATGCATTAGTGATAGTTCAAAAACACCAACATTTACTGCAGACAAGACGTCAGGGTTATTTTTATCGCTAAAATTATTCAAATGGCAATACAATACTCAATATAAATCGATACAATACTCGATAGAAAAATCGTAGAGGAAAAAAGTGGAAACTTATTTCCTTCTTACTTTAGTGTTCAAAAGGCTAAACAGTTATGTTATCCACCCGTAGAGGACATAGCATTATCAGATACCACTGTTAAAATAAAACTATAAGCACTTTTAGATTTGACAACGAATCGGTTATTAAAATCAATTACCGTAGATGGCGACTGTAGAGATATGAAATTAATAAGTAAATGGGGTTTTGATGGTGCTTCCAACCAGGCTACATACAAGCAAAAAATTGAATCAGAGACGGATGATAATGATAATGCAGATGATTCTAGCATATTTATGGAGAGTTTAGTACCTATCAAGTTAGAATCTGGAGAAAAAACTATTTGGGAGAACGAGTCCTCAAATTCGCCATTATGGTGTCGCCCACTATTTTTCAAATTCATCAAAGAAAATTCGGTAACAAAAAAACAGGAAATGACTTCAATGGAATCTGAAATTAGCGCTCTGCAGGAAACAAGTAAATGATTTAAAAATATCACACTCTTTAATCCATACCATGATAGATGGAAAAATTTCATCTATATTGAGTAACACATCAACACAACGATGTGATATATGTAAGGCTTCTCCCAAAGAAATGAATCAATTACATGTTTTATCTCAAAAAACAATCAATCAAAAAACAAACACAATCAAAAAACAAACACAGACTTATATAAATATGGCCTTTCATTATTATATATGTGGATACGCATGATGGAATGTATTTTACACATAGCATATAGGTTAGATTTTAAAACTTGGACGGTAAAGGGGGATAAAAAATAATTATGGAGAGTAAAAAACTATTCAAGACGCCTTTAGGGTGCAAATGGGTTTACTGGTTGATATAGTTAAACAAGGTCACGGCACAACAAATGATAGTAATACGGCAAGACGATATTTCGCAGACTATAAAAAAACAGCATCTATTACGGGAGTTGATGAAACTTTAATTCGGAGATTTGGAACTATTCTACAAGTTCTGTCTTCGGGGCATAATATAAATGTAGAAAACTTTAGAGTCTTTACCCAAGACACAATGATAAAGTATTTTGATTTATATAAATGGTATTACATGCCTTCAAGCGTTTACAAAGTTCTTGCTCATGGAGCAGATATAATAGCCAATTTTGGACTTATTCCGATTGGTAAATTATCTGAAGAAGCATCTGGGACCAGAAATAAAGATTTTAGACGGTACAGATTAAACCATTCTCGTAAATTCAATCGAAAAGCCACCAACCAAGACATTTTAAATAATTTGTTAATCAGTTCAGACCCATATATTTCAACTAAACGTACAACGAAAGCACAAAATACTTTCAGACGAAGCAAAAACATTATTAGTTTTACAAGATACTGTTGATGAAGATATGGATGTCGAGAATTTTGATTATGTAAATGTAGACTCACAATCAGATTTTGAGGTTGAACATTCTGTTTCCGAACCTGAGCCAGAGTAATTTTAGTTTCAAACATTTCTTACTTTGTCACCTTTCCTAAATAACTGTTGACATCTTTCGTAGATCGCAATAATCTCGAAGCTCATTTACTAGTTGAAATGCCACTAGTAATCGAGCATTCTCGAGATTATTATTTTTCAAACAATGTGGACTACTGGGGACACCACTAAAAAAAGCGCACCTAGTTCTCTACTTCATGGGTGGTGTGGAATAGAGTTTAAGAAGAGTATGTCGTCTTAGATAATTTGACGATTTATATTTTTCATTTAAAAAATATAACTGAAACAGCGTAGGTAGGTATGGATTTTTATAGTTTCGCACGTTTACTACATGAAACTACAAGTAACTCTTAGAGATATGGTGAGGTTTTGGCGTAAAACGACGTTTATCACCTTATCCTCTATACTAAAAATATTAATTTCATAAAAATCAATTTTCGGGCATTTCCGGGCCGAGAAGGTATATAGTATGTACACCGTAATGATAGTTCAGCCATAGTACTATACGAATCTATATACGGCACCTTGACGAAATTATACGCCTTGACGTAAAAGCCATATTTTACTTTTTCTCCATACAAAAAAATCTTCAAGTTGCTATATCTCTGAAAATACTCTGTTAATCGAGAATACTCAAAAGCTATTTTATGTTTGCACTAAAAAGTTAAACCCGATTCTGTAATAATATTTCAGAAAAAGTGATTTTCATTTTCATGTGACCCTAAGTCTATGAAGAACAGTTTACGTTCCACCGTGCGCCGTGCCGCGCGCGATTTGGTCATACTATTATTATGATATCACCTTTGTGTCTATTTGCAAATCTATCGACTTGTCAGTTTTTATTATAGGTGAATAGTAGTCAATAAAAAACATGTAAGAGGCACTATAAAAGTGTCAGTAGCCCAATACTGCCAGTGCACTTGAAATATCAACAATATTTCAGTTAGTTTCAATGGGTGAAATGCTAATTGCTAGGTACTTAGGTACCGTAGGTATCTTATGATCTCTGTGCTCATTCAATGCGTTGCGAATGTGTCGGAGATCGGGGTTAGCGACTCCAGACGTGAAGAGAAACGATACAAACACGAGTTTACTCTTAACCAAAGCAATATAGACGAAGAGTTCCGCAGACAAACCCATTAGTATTTCTCATGAGAAACCTTTGTATTCTTGCAGCTTGGTTGTATTGACGTGGCTTTTACATTTCAATTTGGTACCTATCGGTCACGTGACTCGAATAATGCTCTCGTCGCGGTGGACGGCTAGCGGCTAGCGGCTGGAATAGCGAAACTTACAATCCAGACTTCTATATAACGTTTGTCGTCTAGTCGGAAGCTAGCACAGATCAACTTTGAACTTACACAGTGTGCGCCTCGCAAGTCGCAACTGATAACTCGATAACTGTATAGTGTATACATAATGTATTATCTCTTCTATTAGGTAGACTAGAGGTATTATTTAAGTAGATCCGAGTCCAACAAGTTGAGTTACATGACCCAACACTGACCCGTCTGATCGTAGTCACTGACGTCACTGGACATCGCGCCATCGCGGTCGCAGCATGATCAATGATGTTCACATTTCACAATACTCAAATACAAAATCAACATAATATAATATTATCATCATGACATGACTGTGTCATGCGTCATGCCTTACTTAGGTACTATCATTACTCATTAGGAGTGTATTACTGATAATAAGTAATCATATAACATTATTATATTATTATTATATAGAAAAACGCAGAAAATATGCACCTTTAATAACTATTATATTATGTCGTATTTCGGATTTCTAGGAATATGAAAAACGTAAATATTTTATAATAATAAATGAACGCAATATAGTCCTAGACCTACGCAAGCAGTGATTAATAAAAGTTTACTCATTTGAATGGCTTGCACTACAGACCTAATTAAGATAGCTACATCTATAGTAGGGTCAATTTGCAGCCGATACAAATGTAAACAAACCATTAAAATCGTTTTCTAGGGTTTTCACCAACTGACATGAATTTGTACACCAAATGAGTTTTATTTAGACAAACTACTCACTATGGTATTTGTGAATTCTTCAATAAATACATATTGATCAATAACAATCATAAACTCCGAGTAAATGTGGAAACAAACAAAATTAAAATAACTCTGTCATCATTGCTGTGACACTTTGCTGTGACAACCTTATTTTCATGAAGCGATTTGAAACCTTTTGTACTATTTTGCGTATGCCTATAAATAGAAATGACTACCAAAATCTTTACAGAGTTAAGAGCCATTTCGCAAAACTCGGTTGATAAACTATAGGTATTTGAAGCGGCTCCTGACGTGATATTGCCTCGCCCGGCTCGCGTCGCGCTTGACCTCAGTTCTGTGCGAGTAATCTCCTTGATACTTTCAATCGTAAAAATTTTAAAATTATGAACATATAATTTTAATTATACACTTTGTGACCACATACATGTATCTGGTTTGTGACAATATAAGTTTATATAACAATTAAAAGTACAATGTAGTAGTACCATTATCGGTAACTTATTTACATAATACATTTTAGGTACCTACTTAGGTACATCACAATAAAGATGTCCAATAGATGCATATTGCAATAAAAAGTCAATAGATGCATATTGCAAAAATCAATATTTTGGCAAATCAACGTGAAAAATTAAAAATCACGTTTTTTCAAGGTGATCTATAAAATGCAATATGCGTCCATTTTGCCTGCGATATTCGCAGCGCGTCGAAATACATAGGTATACCTAAATTCAAATCAATCGGAGGGTATAGAACCGGGAAATCCCGGAACCGAAAATCCCGGGATTTACAAAGGAATACGGTACTTTTCAAAAGAACCGGGAAATAAAGTAAAAGAACCGGGAAACAAAATAAAAGACCAGGAAATAAAATAAAAGAACCGGGAAACAAAATAAAAGAACCGGGATTTTCTGAACTTTTGGGAAATAAAAATATGTCGCGTCGTGATACAAAAGATAACGTAAAAATAAAGGTAATTTATACAATCCATACACAAAAATGATTACAGCTTTAAAAAGAAGATATTCAGAACGTCGGCTACATGAAGCAGCTATACTAATATAATATTATTTACACAACCCAGATCGATATTTTTCTAATATAAATGAAGATGATTTAACTCTTTTTTCTCGTCCAAGCAGTGCTGAATTGTGCAATACAATTGTGTTGCTTTCATACAATTAATACGAAACTTATGTTTGCATGTAAGGTATAATAGTATGATGGTTACTCAATCACGGCAAACGACTATGCGGATTTGGGTAGAAAACAGTTTTTCCCTATTTAATGCTCCTGAGAGATAAAATAGGAGACGCGATACTAACTATTTTCACGCGGGGAAAGCCGTGGTAAAATAATCCCGTAAGAACTGAAAATCCCGGGAATCCCGGATCCAGCATAGGCGAGTACCGAAAATCCCGGTAATTTAAAACAGGACCGGTTTTCGATACCCTAATCATTACCGTGATACAAAAGATAACGTAAAAATAAAGGTAAATACAATCCATACACAAAAATGATTACAGCTTTAAAAAGAAGATATTCAGAACACTATTCACAGTGGTCTTTGAATGTTAAAAACGAATTCTTTATTGTTTTCTGTTGGTTTACAAAACAAAATATTGACAATAGTCTAGTATAATAAATTATGAGAAACGAAATTCGCACTTTTCTCCCAAACCACTTGCTCTACAAGAAAAATGTATGGCACATAAAATGTCAATCTTTTTATGGGCTACAACTTTTATTCGATCCTTTCGGAAATCGTCTAGGACGCACCGTTTAGGAGATATAAGGAGTTTCGGAAAATTTGGGAGGGGGGGGGTTAAGGTTGGGCCCAATAAGATTGGGTAATGTTGCAAGTATGAGTTCCACAGGGTGGATGGAAATTCAGTCGGAAATCGTCTAGGACGTACCGTTTAGGAGATATATGGTATTTTAGGAAAATTTGGGGGGGGGGGGGGTTAAAGTGGGTTCAGTAAGATTTAGCAATAAGGTTTGGGGGTTTACTAAAGGGGGTCGAAATTTCCGTCTAAACTTGTCTAGGACGCACCGTCTCCGAGATATCCGGGATTTCCGGTTTTCCAAAAATCTATATCCCGATGAAATCTATATACCTGATGAGTGCGGTATTTGCCCGGATGCCTCCCAGATTATCCCGACGCAAAATTCCACTTTTGGGTGAAGAACTGAGGGGGGGGGGGTATAGGGGGAGGCGAGGGGTTGTGAAGGGAAAAAATGAGAGGGTGAAGAGAGAAGGTAAAGGGTGTTGTGTATTTGAGATACGTGAGTTTTGGGGAGTTGACGGAACTTGGGTGCACGAGAGTTTCCAAACAACGAATGTATTATCTTTGACTAATAATAAGTGACTATAGCTGACTAATGTCGGAGTTTCTATCATTCCAACATTTTGGCTTAGCAATAGGGTCCCGTTGACACCGTTTGGGTACGGAACCCTATAAAGTACAGATTGATCTAAAAGTTGTATAAATAAAGGGTATGTTTAGACAAGTTATAATTTTTTTTTTCTATGTAAATATGTAATTTACACATATAACAAAAAACCTAAATACTGTAAACAGTAACTAATGTCTAAAAACGGACAATGTTTTATTTCAAATTACAGCAGTGACTTCCAACCCAATAGGGGTTGAATTTCCAAAAATCCGATAGCCTAAAGCCTTCTTCGATAAATGAACTATCCAATACAAAAATAATTTTTCAATTCAAACCAGTAGTTCCTAAGATTAGCGCGTTCAATCAAACAAACAAACAAACTTTTCAGCTTTATAATATTACAATAGTAATAGTATAGATTAGCATAGATATAGTTATATTTTGTACATATGTATGTTCGTGATTTTCTCCGTTACTACTTACACTACATAAATTGGAAAGAAATAGTTACTTAATTTCTATTGTTTTCTTCAAACCAAAGATGTTTAAAGCAGAATATTACGCAAACGGACCCCTGAATTGAAAAATGGTCTTTTGAAACCTATAATATTTTTGAAAGACCTTTTCAACGATACCCCACATTAAGGGGTAGACGAAGAAAAAATCATACGGAACGGACAGACGGACGGACGGCCGGACGGGCTAGCCGGCCGGTTGAAATAACGAACGGACTAGACATCATTCCGATTTGACTACAAAACCCTGAAAATTATAGAAAACTAAAAATAATACAATTGACTGTAACTAAAAATTCTCACATGATCAAGACTGTTCAATGGCAATATAATTACGTTACTTTTACGAAATCTATTCCTTAGATGGCTAAAGCAAAAATTGACATAGGTCCGACCTCCAAGAGGGCTCGAGCCTAACTGATTTGATTCGCACCAGTTTGTTTATTTATATGGTAAAGTAAATTCGTTGTAATTAATTATTTTTTGCAGTAAGATAAAAAAAAAATTACGTGTCATATTCGACAAAGACCATATTTTATTACTACATAAATTTTTGATGGGAAATACGCTTTATTGAATACAAAAATCGATGGTAAAGTCATGGCATAAACCATGAAAATTGGTAATGTTATTGAATTAATTTGGAAACGAATATGATAGTAATCGTATATCTCTTGTAATAAATGCAAAATATAATATATGAGTGTTCTCTAGACATTTTTTTTTACTCAATTTAACAAGATTTAATAAAGAAAATCAGTGTATGAAAATGACTCTGTCGTCCTTTTGCTGAAAAATAGTTATGCTAGATTGACAGTTACGCAAAAACTAATTAATATTTTCGAATATTAGATTATCAATATCAATAATCATAGATTGATCTATTTTATGTGTTCATTTGCCAGCATTAATATCTTTCTTATGATACTAATTTTTGACGTCAAATTCTTCATTCCGCGCGACTAACCGCGAAATGGCTCTTAATGGTGCTAACTTACTTTGCAACTTAGTCGTATTATTTTCCGAAGTACGGAATTTAGTAATCTGTGGTATGGACGACACGGACGATTCTTTAAACACGGTATCTTTAAAAGTATAATTTAAAACAATAACCAATGACTATAATGATTTTTTTTTATACCAATGAATTTCACTAGATACATGATATTTATATTTGATAGGTAACAACAACTAATCTAAGCTTATTTAAGTTAATAAAAATATTCATAAAACCGCAAAAAGTTTTATGCCCCTGGTTGTCAGTGGTTGCTAGGCAACGGTTTGTTGTTAAACATTTCCGCCGCAAAGCGATTATAGTATAAGTTACCTGCTTTTAGACTCCTAATTACCTACGTACACAGTTACACACCGAGAACATCCTGTATATCTACATGATGTCGTTCATTCATACTTCATCCGTAAGCTTCATTCATAATTATATTAATTATAGAATGTAATATAGACTGTAGGTAAACGGTACTATTGAACCCTCAGATTGAACCTTGCTTCCTTTTTAAGTCATTTTATTGTATACCGTTGCATTGTCCGCGTTCCGTTATTCCGTGCTTATAAAATCATTTTAATCCGAGTTTATCACAGTCCAGCGTCCAGCGTCTCCAGACGACCACCAATTATATTGGTAATCTTGTTGTGAGCTCAATGACTCCCGTCAGTTGAGTCAGTTGAGCGACCCGGCCGGCGGCCGCCGACTGAGCGGCCTCTAGCACACGTTTCCACAAAAAATCTACCAATAATTTAAAATCTACATGAAACGAATCAGGTAACTTATTTTGAGTAAAATATTTATTGTTGACTAGCCATAAATAAGAGATTAGCCAAAACCAGACGGAATTCTGTTTGTTTTAGCACTTAATAACTTTTAAATTGCCCATTAACGAGTAATTGCAGAATTCATTCGTTAACATCATACTTCACAGTGCTAAAATAATAAACTGCATGTCACTGCGACAGTTTTTCTGCCACCATTTACTTTTCCACTACTCGTAGTTCTAGCAATAAGAACAACATGATTGTGTCTGTATACGTCTCGTTGTTATTGTTGTGCTAAATGAAGCTTACATGAAATGAGCTTTTGATGGAGAAGTATTATTATACAGAATACGAGATACGAGATAACTAGTTAATGTAGCGTTCTTCAGTTAAACCAGTGAATTTTTTCAATTAAAATAAGAACATTAAGAATATTAGTATGTATAATAAAAATGTATGATTCCTTTTCAAAAGACAATCTCATAGTATCCTCCTGAGCTGACGGAGACCCACCTAACAGAAGCATGTTATATCTGCAAGCTAGCTATGGAATGGGGTGTTACGACTCTTCACAGCATCTAAATCTTCTGCTGCTTCCAAATCATCATCAGCATTGTTGAGTCCGCACTCCACGGCCCACTGCTGAGCACACGCCAGAAAAAAGGTATCAACAGAAGGGAGAAGTCGTTTCATCTTTTCAAATTATGAGGGCAGCGCAGTTCAGCGCACATGGGTGGCCATCGTAGCCCATCATATTGGTGACGAACATAATAAAGGTCGTAACTGATATGATAACACACATTAATAATTGATACTGAAGCTTCTGCCGCATTTTGTATACAGATACACTAAAATTTTTCATTTTGTTGCTAATACATTATTAATATTAATCACATAAATGCACTCAGATACAAATCTGATGTTGCTAACAGGAGGTTTTATCTATATTTTAGAGAGTTAGAGAGTAGAGTAGAGAGATGGTAAAGAAGTACCTACAGTGTGTTTAAGTTTCAAAATTGCTAAGTCAGTATATTTTAACCGACTTCAAAAAAAGGAGATTCTCAATTCGACTGTATCCTTTAATAATGCGTTTCGACTAGGTTTATGATGTTCTCATTTTATTACTTGTTCAAAGACTGTTTCTTTAAAGTTGGTTATTTTTTTGGTAAAATTTTTAATAAACCCCTGTCTGCACGGAGTGTTCGGTTCGGAGTGACGCACACTTACTGGAAAAGAAAATAACAACAAAACTTGGACAAAAGTGAGCAAAGAGCAGTATCAGCTATTAGGTTTTAATTAAAGCAACTGAATAATAAATAATAAATATAATAAACGCTTACACACTCAGACCCCCGCAGTAGGTTTATAGTATACCTGTGTCGCGGGTGGCATGGTGGTGGCACAATAACACCCTGCACCCGAGTACAAATATTTATCTGTCACATATAATATCTGCCCCGGCCGGGAATCGAACCCGGGACTCCTCGCTTCGCAGGCAGGGTCGCTACTTATAGATATTCTGAGGTCGCTACCGACTCGGCAAGAATCAACAGGCACAGGAACCAGTGGTTATTTGTTTTAATTAACAAAGTAGGTATAAAATATCGCGAATCGGATTGCCGTCCTCGGCTTCACAACAAACAAAATAAATTATTCTGTTATTTCTTAGGCTTGAAGCTAAATCATTGGCAACGACGCGGCTTGAGGTTTTATTGAAAATTCAAGGCCGAACCAACAATAACATCGGCACAGCCATACTTTTTCACAATGTATTGTATGTGAGTGAGACAAGTATTGAACGAGAAAATGTTCATGTTGCCCTCGAGATGCGCCATCTCTTCTTGTTTATTTCTGTGGTGGCCATTACATATATTGTTTGCCATTACACTTTTCTTTACTCCAGCTCGCTGTTCACGGTCGAGTGTCGTCTGTTTTGACTTTACTTACCTAATTAGGTACTTACTACTTAACATGGAATTACTGGACTAGACAATACTCACGCGACTCCGGCAATTATTTAAAGAACATCCACCCAATTACATTTAGGTACATTACATTACATTTTCTTTGAAAATTAAAATAAGTTTTACTGGCAGTAATGTTATTGATGTGCTTGAATGTATTAACACGTAGTTAGTAGTTGGAGGTTATAAGATGTTGATAATGACGATGATGTAACTTTGTTAAAACCGTATCGATCAGGAAGTAAGATCTGAGTAAAGTTTGTTCAGTTCGTTAGCGGTGCTTCGCCATCTGCTCTCCGAGAGCATTCGTTTTTGTTATTTTTTAATTCATCTGCTTGTAAAAATAATTTATTTTTAACAAAACAGTAGCCTTTATGATTAATCATCCAATATAATAAGCAGTCCTCTTCTTTCATACTTCACTTTTTGCCAATATTCATTTTTTGCAATGAGCGAATGCGGAAATGCGGAAACCTTTTTTATAAGAAATTTTAAAGTTTTTGATGTAGGTATCTTTTTGAATATACGGCTGAAATACCTAGCTCTTAGACCTAGCTAATCAAAAAACCCACACATTTCTTTAATGAAATTTTTTTTTTTTATCACTTGCAGTATTTTGTTTCTTTCATTTTGAAATCTCCGGAGTCCGGACATCCTGTAGGTAAGGTACCTGACTACCTACCTTCTATTTATTTGAATTAACCGTATTAAATATGAATGAATCTGTTGTTGCGATCTTACATTCCTATTTTATTGTAGCATTGTAGGTATTGTTACAAAATTAATAGTGGTGGAGTGGATGAACGGAAGCCCAAGGTTATGGGACCTCAATACGTACCTCAGTATGTAATTTGACCCCCCATGTATGTTCAGCAATATTCAGTTGGTCAGCTGATATTTGGGAATTAGTGATTTTTTTGAAGAAATCTTTAAAATACATTTTTTTGCCTCAAACTAGCGCAATAGTAGGCCTTTTATATCATTTAACCGCTGTAAATCATTGGTTAGTAAAAATCGAAATAAAACTGATACAATATTTATTTTTTTAGAAAATGAAATATGTCATTAACTTTCAGTGGTTGTAGAAAAAAATACTGGTTATTTTTTTTCACAAACTATCTTAAAAACACAACTTTGCGCGTTAACCGCTAAGAAAACCCCATTTGTAATAGCACCTCAATTCCAGGGTACCGCGCTCACCGTGAATGAAAGTGTTGGGATTCTGGGAGTTGACATCTCGAGAGATGGGAAGTATCGGCGTCATTTAGAGGCCAAGGCTAAGCTGGCCTCAAAGAAGCTTGGTGTCCTGAACGGGGTAAGCAGCACTTCACTGCGAGGCACATGCCTATGCTTTATAAAGCTCAAGTCAGGTCCCACATGGAGTACTGCTCCCACCTCTGGGCAGGGGCGCCACAATACCAGCTTAACCTATTTGACGCCATACACAAGTGCGCGGTCCGAGTTTTCAACAACCCACGAGTCACTCACAGGTTAGAATACCTGTGTTTCAGAAGAGACATCGGTTCTCTCTGCGTGTTCTACCGACTTTACAACTTCGTTACAACTTTACATGTTCGACTTATGCATACGTCTCCTTTTCATCATCGCACCACTCGCCAAAGATTGAAGTTATATCCACACCGATTGGATTCGTGAAGAAACTCTACGGTCCGATTCTCACGAACAACTTTTTGTCACGTAGTACCTAGGTGCAAACTGTGGAACGAACTTCCTTCTGAGGTATTTCCGGAGTGGTATGACATGGGGTTCTTCAAAAAAGGTGTAAAAAGAATTCTCCTTCAGGACCGACGTTGCAAATTTGGCACTGCAGTGGCGATTCCTCTGCTATTGCTCACGCCCGTAGGCGACGGTAACCACTTACCATCAAGTGGCCCGTATGTTTTTTCGTCTGCCCTTCAGGCTATAAAAAAATATCAGCTGAAACACTGAATATTGCTGAACATACATGGATGTTAAATTGGTAGATATTGGCGTCCCCTACACCTGGGCCACCGTTGATCCACCACTCCTGTCACACGCTGTATAATGATAATGAGTAGGTTAGGTACCTATCACTAGTCACTACCGCTTTAAGTTTTTTTGATGTTGATTTCTGAATTGCTTACTAATTATGAAACCGTGAATATTGCCATTTACCTTCACAGACCGTTCACCAGACAGTTCACCAAATTAAGAGTTGCGTCAAACAAAAACCGGGAAAGTGCGTAGTAAGTTCGAAGTAGTAAGATTATCGACTATTACTTATGCTAACATAGCCGTGATAGTTTTCCTTGTAAATTCATCATAATATAACCTATTTTTGAGAATTTTTTCACTTTTTTGTCCAACTCCAACCGTTTAGCCAACAGGGGGGACACTTGACTTTAACCAAAATTAGCACTTTAAAGCCAAATATTTCGCAAACGGACCCCTAATTCCAAAAATGGTCTTAGAAGACCCATAATATTTTTAAGACCTTTTCAACGATATCACACACTATAGGATATGCAACGAATAAAAATTCATCCACACGTTACTTGGTAGGACAGGTACCCTGAAAAAAAAATTATGCCAAGTTACAGTTTTCTAAGTAGGTAAGCACTAAGTGTCTCGACGCTTTGCTTTGGACAGACGGCCGGACGGACATGACGAAACTATAAGGGTTTCGATTTTACTTCGGAACCCTAAAAAGGTCAGATAATAATAATTATGTTGATGAAGGAGACGAGGGAGCAACGAGCGCCAGCGGCCAGCGCGGGCCACGCCGCCCCACGGGGGAATTACAAAGAAAGGCATTGGGTTCTACGAGGCGTTCATTTTTTGTGACGGGGACCAACCCAACCCAACCCAACCCAACAAACAAATTATATTCGTTGCAGCAATGAGCAAAGCAAATTGTACACAATACATCGCGCGACTGCTGTAAAAAATTAGGGCATAAAATTTTATTTAATCTTCAAATAGGATATTGTTGATAAACTAATCGAGTAAGTAAAATGTTGTAAGTTTATTCATAATGTCATAAAAATAATAATAAATTATTTTAATTTAAAATAATTATGATAACAATGATAACGTTTACATTCACTGGTGCAGGTTCAACGTTTTCGACGATCGCATTCCTTGTCGCTATATTAGAATTTCGAAAATATGAATGAAAGGTGTGTCCGTAAATTGTAACCAGTAGATAGAAGCAAAGGACTATATTGAGGTAGGTTTTATTGTGAGGATTTGTGTGATAGGAACGTAAGCGAGCGTCATCCCCGGCTGGCATGGGCTCGGGGGCTAGGGGGCTCGGGGCTTACCGCAAACGCGATGTTGATGAAAATGAAGATCTTGTCTGCGGTGCACAGGCCGCGCGCGCACCCCATGCTGCCGAGAGCCACAGGAGGAGGACACTAAGCACAGGTCATTACTTCGTACAGGTCACTGTTTACACTACACTACATCGGAAGGCGGCGGACATCGGGCGACATACGTGCATCCGCGAGCACGCCTCGTAAGGCACTGGTGAGCGCAAAGCGAGCGGCGAGCGGAGAGCGGACGCCGAGGAGGGTCGGAGCGGAGGGCGCAAGCGAAGTACGCCAGATGCGTAAACGAGCGCCGGCCGCCGCGCCGCCCCTGTAGCCGCGAGCTTCGCCTTCGCTCCCAGCCGGAGCCCGGCGCCCGGCGCCAGCTCGCCCTAATAAACGGGCTACTAAGGGTC